>JARKHS020033207.1:620000-686319 GCA_030143305.2 Amblyomma americanum | reverse complement strand
ATTGTATAATTCATAATTCAGTCCTAAATCCTCTGCGCCTAGCATCTACGAGCGCAGCGCCTCCGTACTGGAATACGAGGAAGTGCTTGTCCGATATTTTCGAATAATTTACGAATGCCATCCTCAGCAGCAGACACCAACAGCGTCCACTTCCATACAAGAGGCTCTCACATATTCTTCTAATAAACCCGGTCCGGCGCCATCTGCGGCCACCAAGTCCCCGCTGATTTTTTAAAGATGCCTCGCCAAAAGAATTTCTGCTAACCGTTACTTCGCTTGCTTTTGCTTCGAATCCATTCATTTGAGCCTAACAGCCCATCAGTTGTCCTAAATTCGAGTTAATTACACAGCCCTGCTTATACTGTTATCCCTTTCATTTAACATCGTGTATAACTCGCGCTCTTCTTCAACCCAATGCCCTAGCATCCTGTCTCTTAACGTAGCACCCATATTTTCTCTTTCATAACTGGCAGCGCCTCCCTCAACCTAAGTTGAACCTTTTCGTTAGACTTCCTATTTACGCGTCAGGTAAATAGCAAAAAGTTGGAAGCACTGTAGGTGGTGGTGAAAACCTTATTTTCATAAAGGTGACGGGGCAGTGGTAATCGTGGGCGGGAGTCCGGTGGCCAGGACATCGATAAAATTTGCTGCTCTGGGGGCCCATGTGATCATCTGTTGCTGAACGCCCAGACTAGAGCTGGCGCAACAAATTTCCTTGAGCAGGTAGCAGTATGCGGAGCTGGGGGTTATATGGGGTGGGGGGGGGGGGGGGGCGGGAGGACTTGGGCATCGCACATAGACCGCCTTAGAGGGGGTTAGGCGCGCTTGCATTACGAGCATTGCGAATCTTATTCTGAGGGGAAGGCGATACGCTTGGGTTAAAGCTTCTGGAAGGATATCTTCTGCAGGTGGCTCCACACCATGGCTTCCGCTCTTTATTGGTATGAAGGGTGTGCCGTAAATGCTCTTCGTTGGAGTATGTTGTAAACAGGACGTGTATGTCAATCGCTGGGGGGTAGTGCGCCATTGAGTTGTGGCAGCCTGCAGCCCGATGCGCGGGCTGTAATATCTCGGGGCGAGCGCGTGAGCGCGCGTATTAAAAGCAGGTGACAGGTGGCCTTCTGCCCAGACGATGCATACCTTGGTAGGCGCGCTGATATCATACAGACTCTTCAATATGTGAACACACTGGGAGGTAGCAGCCAGGCTGATTGCTGCCGGTAGGTGGCCTGGGAGACGGGGAAGTGTAATGCGTTCATGTTATCACGAGGGTGTAATGCCGCTTGTATTATTATGAGGGCGATGGCTCTCTTTTCAACTGACCTGTTTGAACTCAAGGAGATCGGTGCGACCACTTCTTCTTGGCTGGTAGCAGTGTCCCTTAGAGAAAAAGGCAATAGTTTATGACCACAAGCCGGTCATATGCATCCTGGTCTCTATTTCGTTTAATGTTACAGACACTAGTAAGTTGCTGTTCTTTACTTGAGGGTGTCCACAAAATGCAAGCGACTCATTCTTCGTTTCCGGAATATGTCACTCCCGTGTTCGAATCAGGGGGGACTGCTTGCCTATTTGGATAAACTCGCTGTCAGCTTGCAATGCTTTACTTCCTTCTAGAACCTCGATCGTGGTTAGTGGTTTTCCCCAGTCACCTGGCGTGACACTGTAAGAAGAGAAACATTGAATCCTGAGTTATCCTTTTATCAAATATATATCCCTATACTCCCCAATGCAGTTCGCTGCTTTCCTGCTATGTACAAACCGTGAGTTGTGCCGAAGATGTCGGGTCTTTCTGCGTGACGCCCTGGATGATTGAGTTTTTACCGCTCTCCCTAAGGAGGACTATAGTAGATGCGCCGACGATCTGGATATATTTGCATACTTCACATTCTCCGTTCCGTCACCTCGGTACGCGAATGCCTGTTTGGCTCCTGAAATTGAAATTTTTAATCGCTTCTCGTAATATATGAAAAAATATACAAAGGTTCATTATATTTTGATGCTTTCTATATTCCTTTAAAATCTTCCACGCAGCGAACATTAAGCTTATCGGCATGTAGTTTATTTGCAAATCCTCGGCACCCCTTTTCCCACCGATTAGTATAAAGATAGCGTTCCCTCATGATTCCGGTCTCCTTATGTTAATGAGGGCGGTATTACTGAGATATGAAACTATACAAAATAGGCGCAATAGTTCAGCGCATTGGAATCTTATCTTCATTTGTTGAAAATTAATTTTAATTTCACGTACAGAGACAGTGTCCGAAAGGTCGCACCTTGAGTTCGAAAGAACGAAACCTTTGCAAACTAGCCCACATTGAATAACAGATTTCAATGACTCAGAAAAATCCAGAAGAAAGCAAGGTTTGACGTGCGCAACACATCTCCAGGGGATTTTTTTTAATGCGGTGCGTCGAAAGTGGTTCGTCGACAGCGGAGCGCTGCGCGTGCCAGCTCAGCATTAGAAGTGTGCACGTGCGAATCGTGTGCGCGATGCAACGGCGACGGAAAGCGCGGTGAGCACCAGTAGCTAGAGCTGGCGTGTCTGAATACCGAGGTGTGAAGGGATACAGCGCATCGGAGATCGGGTCATTCAAGAGTGGAGGAGGCAGCCGTCCCATGTTGGGTCTGTGCTGCAATGAACCTCCCTTGCATCCCCAACGCAAGCCTCCTGCGTTCAATTCAAACGTGGAGGTGGCAGCCGTCAGACGCTGGGTCTGTGCTTCCATGGGCCTCACTTGGATCTGCAAAACAAACCTCCTGCGTTCAATTCAAGCGTGGAGGTGGCACCCGTCAAAAGCAGGGTCCGTGCTAGCAGGGGCCTCGATTCCATCACCAAAGCAAGCCTCCTGCGTTCAATTCAAACGTGGAGGTGGTACCCGTAAGACGCTGAGTCCGCGCTGCCTTGGACCTCCCATGCATTACCAACGCAAGCCTCCCGGATTCCATTCAAGCATGGAGGTGGCTGCTGTCGGACATTGGGTCCGTGCTGCCGTGGACCTCCGTTGGATCACCGACGCGAGCCTCCTGCGTTACTTTCAAGTTTGGAGGTTGCACACCATAGATTGAGGGTTCTTGCTGCCGAGAGGCTTCCTTGGATAGCCTGTATTAAGCTTACAGCGTCTCGGGATGCCGTCGACGGGTCCCAGCTACCCTTCTTCTGCTGCTGCTAAATCATTTGGGTGGCTGTCGGGACTCCAGCGGCGTCTTCCTGTGGCCTTCTCTGCTCCTACTACCGCTTGGCTCTCTTCCGCCACTGCATTCGACGCAACGTCAGGGACGTATCTCACTTCTTGCACCCGCGTCCGTCCTGTCTGTAAGGCATCTCCACTTCACCAGGGACGCTCATATATGGCGAACTTTTTCTTTAGCCTGAAGTGTTGTACGCATGTTGTGTGTGTGCTTTTTTTGTGTCCGTTTCTTTTTGGTGCTTTTCCTTGAAATTCTAAACACAGCTTCGTTTTGCTCTGTTTGATCCGTTTGTTGTCTTGTTCGAACCTGTACACGATAGCGTTCCCTTTCGGCAGTCGGGGACGCGTGAATTTAATTCGCGACACACGAACTGTTTTTCCCAAGGGGTGTGTATAAAACTAAAGATAGCTCGTAAAATTCTTTTCGCTTGGTGGTGGTCTTTGCTCCTTGTGCTGCACAAAACAGAGCACAACTAAACCCGGTTTGTCCGTGGACTACCTTCGATGATCCTAACTGGTTACGAGAGAACACTTTACGAACATCATGGAAGCGAATGTTCAAAAGAAAACTTGCTTTTTCTAAAACAAAAGTAATTGATTCTGAGATTGAACTTCCACTATTTTTTTTCGACATTGTTCTCTTGCTAATTCATTCTTTCCCAAAAGAACCGCACACGAAAGAATCGAGCCATTCGGCACATAATTGTTTAGCGCTAATTGTCTAGAGCGTAATGTGTTCTATTCTTTCATGCTTTCTTTCTTGTTGATCGAATGTAATACTTTCACACCCAGAACATTTTCCTTTTGCATTTTACAGCCAGAAAACACAGACTGAATCTCTCGTTGTATGGGGAGGGGACAAAAGAGAAGCTTCAAGTAAAAGGTGCATGTATACGTAAATGTACAGCCTCACCTGCACCCAAAAAGAAAAAGCATTCAATTCATGTCATATATCAGAAATAATGCTGTGAATCTGTGATAAATAACTGATGATGTCTTCTCAGGTACAAACCTTTGTAAGCAAATACTAGCATCCCGTGGCACCATATAATTCTTTCTCAGTTCCAAGAGAAAGGAATTAAAAGGGGCCGAGAGGATAGTGCTTTTGGGGGCTAACTGATTTTCAACAACAGACAGGAAGAAGCTGTTTTTCGGGGCTAGCTGGTTTTCCGCAACCAACTGGACGTAGCTCTTTCAAGGAAAATGCCAACGAAGCTGCATTATTGCCGTATAAGAGTGGGATAGCATCAAACAGCACGGCTCGCATGTTACAATACACAATAAAGTAAGAAAGGCAAATAAAAATGAATATACAAAGATACAAACACGCAGTTTTTGGACTGGGAAACGACCACAGATGTGACCAGGACGCTACAGATGGCCCAGAGCAGGATATAAAAACCTTGTATACAAAGAAGACAAGTAATTGGGCTTACAGCTTGCTGTTTTCTCAAACGCATAACCCCTTAGATTGAATCACGGTTAGTTTGCTGTCATACACTTTCGCAAAATTCTGCGGTAAGCTGATGCACATCAAGAGCGGCTCAATTTTCGTCTTTTGCACAATACTTTGTGCTGAACCGTGTGTAATTTCCGCTGGGTGCTTTGCAACCACAATTGGTTGTTTTGTCTTTGTATTTTGAATATAATTTGGTATTATTTTTTGTAGTTGGGAGCTGCGAATTCGGCTTGTTGAAAACAAATAAAGATGCTCGTTAATCACTTTGGTTTTTGTTACTAGAAGGCAGCGGCTACGGCTGGCCGATACTTTCAAAACATTACTTTGGTCTGGAAACAAATGTGCAAAGGAAAATAAAAGTACGTATATTTTCTTGCAGCTCTCCTTGCAGGTCAAATTCAACATGCGCTGGAGTGCGCAGTACATGCTTTCTCCACTGCCATTTTTGCGGCTCCATAAAGCTCTTTTTTCTGAAGCAGAGGAGTCCACCAATCTCGTATCTGCCAGCGGCGGTCCTTTCACTGGCCTCAGACGGCATAATGCGCTTAAAAAATCGATTAGGATTCTAGTGTAGGTATCCTCGCATGTTATTGATGCGCTTCTTTTATGCGGTTCGTCCCCCATTAGTCTCTCAAAAGTAAGTGAATTTGTAGCAATAGGCACTCCGTGAGATAACTTACTAACAAATTAGTAACTAACGGCGAGTATGAGTACAAAATTTCTGTTTGCTCCCCTCCTACGCTGGATTTTATCTCAGAGTAGGGGTAGCACAAAACTGCCATTTAAACATTTAGGCCTTTTTGCTCATACCAATGTTCTTTGCTTTGGCGGAAAAACCCTTAAATAGTCTGCTACTCAGCACGCTTAGGTAAGGCGCCTGCGGCGTTATTAAAACTGTGTTAATTCTGCGGCGGTATTATTCCATCTCAGGCAACCTTTCATTGTTTCAAAGTAATGGTGCTTTTACAAGAAGGTAACCAGTACGTGAAAAATTCCGCAAAAAAAACGATTCCTACAACTATCACCAAAGTGCTTTGAAAACAATCCATTTGTTGTTTTGCACGCCAGCATGCAAGAAATATCTCTCATCGACTTTCCTTCTGGTAGCTTCAGCTGCACCGATTAGACTCTACTCGGTTGGCTGAAAAACTTGGAAAACAATGAAGACATGGTGAAGATTGATAGTGGCTTCATTTCCAGCATCGGCAACAATGTTCAAAACCTTTGGAACTTTTTTTTGTATTCACAGAGCATTTCATGTTTAAGCTGAAAAAATATCTCACACTTTCAACAGGGAGGCACCACAGAGCGCTGCTTCTTTCTTTCTTCGGTCGTTCTTTCTTTTCATTTTCACGAGGCTAGTTTTGACGTCACATATAACACAGCCACAAAATTGCATAAATTAAGCCTAGCTCTACTATTCAGTAAGGCAGCGTATAATTTTCATATTCGACTGAGAAGCAGCAATCAGCTGTGTCGAAATGTCTATCCAACGAGATGGCAGTTAGGATTCGTGACCTTAAGGAGGAAGCCGGGAAAAGAACGAACACAAAAGGAATATTGAGCACCTTCCCGACAAGGTTCTGCGACTTTCCGCTAGTTCTTCTTGTTTATGGCTTGATTTGAGGAAGGAATGCGCCAGTGCTCGTTTCGCGGCGTCCTGCATTCTTCTGTCTTCATTCTTGGTATCTTTAAAATGGAAGTTCTGTAAGACAGGATGGCTGCTGCTGTACAATCTGAGCAGCCATTAAGCTGATCGTTTGCCTGTGTGCACTGATGGCGAAAGCAAAGCACTTGACCTTCTGTCGTGTCCTGCCTTTCATATTTGTAGCTTTACAGTACATCGACCGTGTCGATATCAGAATTTCAAGTGTTCGAATGTAGCACTGCCATACTGCGAACGCAACGGCTTTTGCACATTTTTTTTGTATGAACCTCAAAAAATAATTATATCCTTCTCAGTAACCACAGAGAGCCTCTGAAGTGAGATCCTTTGGAAAAACTCAGGCGTGAATTAGTAATCTGGAAAAAAAAATAACTCAAGCATAAAGGAGGTGTAATGTTCTTCTATAAGCCGCTCTATTAGATATTAGTTGCTGATAAAATGACAGCTAATTTGCTCCGAAAAGCTTTGCGTAACTTGAGGGTAGTGATGGTGGGTTTTTATGGCTAAAGGGCATCTGTGGCCAAAGAATGACATGGCGCAAGGTAATTTTCTTGTAATAATTTCACCATAAGTAAGCGAGCACCACACCAGGGGAAAGCTTGTGCCCAATTGCATCACAGACGGGTACCCGGCGGCACTGGGTATCGAACCCTGCACTTCCCATATGCGAGGCGGATGCTCAACAACTTCGCTACAGCTGTGGTTCGGATTGTATATTTCATATTCAGTCCTAAATCCTCTGCGCCTAGCATCTACGAGCGCAGCGCCCCCGTACTGGAATACGAGGAAGTGCTTGCCCGATTTTTTCGAATAATTTACGAATGCCATCCTCAGCAGCAGAAACCAACAGCGTCCACTTCCATACAAGAGGCTCTCACATATTCTTCTAATAAACCCGGTCCGGCGCCATCTGCGGCCACCAAGTCCCCGCTGATTTTTTAAAGATGCCTTGCCAAAAGAATTTCTGCTAACCGTTACTTCGCTTGCTTTTGCTTCGAATCCATTCATTTGAGCCTAACAGCCCATCAGTTGTCCGAAATTCGAGTTAATTACAAAGCCCTGCTTATAGTGTAATCTGTTTCATTTAACATCGTGTGCAACTAACTCGCGCTCTTCTTTAACCCGAAGTCCTAGTATCCTGTCTCTTAACGTAGCACCCATATTTTCTCTTTCTTAACTCGTAGTGCCGCCCTCAACCTAACTTGAAGCTTTTCGTTAGCCTTCCTATTTACGCCCCATAGATAAATAGCAATAAGATGGACGCAATGTCGGTGGTGGTGAAAAGCTTATTTTCATAAAGGTGACGGGGCAGTGTTAATCCTAGGCGGGGTCCTGTGGCCAGGACATCGATAAATTTTGCTGCTCTGCAGGCCCTTTCTATCATCTGTTGCTGAACGCCCAGACTCGAGCTGGGCACACCAAATTTCCTTAAAGAGGTAGCAGTATGGGGTGGGGGTGGTTGCATGGAGGGGCGGGAGGAGTTCGTCACCCCCCATAGACCGCCATTGAGGGGGTTAGGCGCGCTTGCATCACGGGCATTGCGAATCTTATTCTGAGGGGAACGCGATACGCTTGGGTTAAAGCTTTTGGAAGGATATCTTCTGCAGGTGGCTCCACACCATGGCTTCCGCTCTTTATTGGTATGAAGGGTGTGCCGTAAATGCTCTTCGTTGGAGTATGTTGCAAACAGGACGTGTATGTCAATCGCTGGGGGGTAGTGCGCCATTGAGTTGTGGCAGCCTGCAGCCCGATGCGCGGGGTGTAATATCTCGGGGCGAGCGCGTGAGCGCGTGTATTAAAAGCAGGTGACAGGTGGCCTCCTGCCCAGACGATGCATACCTTGGTAGGCGCGCTGATATCATACAGACTCTTCAATATGTGAACACACTGGGTGGTAGCAGCCAGGCTGATTGCTGCCGGTAGGTGGCCTGGGAGACGGGGAAGTGTAATGCGTTCATGTTATCGCGAGGGTGTAATGCCGCTTGTATTATTATGAGGGCGATGGCTCTCTTTTCAACTGACCTGTTTGAACTCAAGGAGATTGGTGGGACCACTTCTTAACCGGGAACAGTGTTCCTTAGAGAAAAAGGCAATAGTTCATGACCACAAGCCGGTCATATGCATCCTGGTTCCTAAGTATTTTGTTTAATGTTACAGACACTAGTAAGTTGCTGTTCTTTGCTTGAGGGTGTCCACAAAATTGCAAGTGACTCATTCTTCTTTTGCGGAATATGTCACTCCCGTGATTCTAATCACGGGGGACTGCCTGCCTATTTGGATAAACTGGCTCTCAGCTTGCAATGCTTTACTTCCTTCTAGAATCTCGATCGTGGTTTGCGGTTTTCCCCAGTCACCTGGCGTGACACTGTAAGTAGAGAAACCTTGAATCCTATGATATCCTTTTATCAAATATATATCCCTATACTCCCCAATGCAGTTCGCAGCTTTCCTGCTATGTACTAACCGTGAGTTATTCTGAAGAAGTCTGGCCTTTCTGCATGACGCCCAGGATGATTTTTTTCTCGCTGTCCCCAAGAAGGACTATAGTGGATGCGCAGAAAATCTGGATATTTCTGCATACTTCACATTCGCCGTTTCGTAACCTCGGTACCCGAATGCCTAAATAGTCTTGAAATATAAAATTTGGGATCGCTTCTCGTAATCTATGCAGCCTATATACAAATGTTCATTATATTTTGATGGTTTTTATATTCCTTTAAAATCTTCTACGAAGCAAAAACATTAAGCTGATCGGCCTCTACTTTTTTCCAAATCTTCGGCAACCGCTTTTCCACTGATTAGTATGAAGCTAGCGTTCTTCATGATTCCGATCTCATTATAGTAATGAGGGCGGTATCATTGACATATAAATTATACAAAATAGGAAAATTTGTTCAACGCAATGGAATATTATCTTCAGTATTTGAAACGTAATTTGAATTTCATGTACAGAAACAGTGTCCGAAAAGGTCGCACCTTGAGTTGGCAAGAACGAAAATTTTTCAAAATAGCCCACAGTGATTAACCGATTTCAATCAATCAGATAAATCCAGAATAAAGCATGGTGTGAGGTGCACAACACATCGCCAGGAGATTTTTTTAATGCGTTGCGTCGACAGTGGAGCGCTGCGCGTGCCAACCCAGCGTTGCGATGGCGAACTCTTTCATTTAGCCTGTAGTGTTGTATGTGTGTTGTATGTGTGCTTTTCTTTGCGTTTTAGTTTCTGTTTAGGTCTTTTCCTTTCAATTCTAAATACAGCTTCATTTTGTTTTCTTTGATCCGTTTGTTGCCTGGTTCTAACCTGCACGATTCTTCGGCGGGCGCTCGAAACGAGCGGACATGTTTTTTAGCTCTCCGCTCCTTCAGACGCTGGGCCTAAGGCTTCGCGGCGCTGCGGGGTCTCCCCGTGGAGGTCACAGACACCGTGAACGAGCGACGCCCTGCGTGTAGGGCAGGCCGCTCACGCTCACGATCACGGAGATGAGCGCCATCCAGAGCAAGGTCGTCCAGCACCATTCGGCGAATGCAGGCCGAGATCGCTGATCTGCGAGAAACGTTAAGGTGCCTGAAGGCGGCGCTCAACACCACCTCGGAGAACCTTGATACCGTCATCGGGACCTTGGACGTGTCACCGGTGGACCCACGCGTTCTAGCCTTGAGGGACGCCATGGCGCTTGCTCACCAGACGCAGGACTCCATGGCGGCTCCCTACCCGCCATTTCTGGCCACCGGTGCGCTTTCTGCCTGCTATTGCAATCTCCTGGGGAACCGGCTGTGATGTCCGCTCCCCCTGATGCTGCTGCTGCGGGCTCACTGCGGATACCTGCAGCCGAGGAGAACATGTGCACCCCGATTGACGAGTCTGTTCTCAGGAAATGACGACGCTCAACGGGGTCCGAGGAGAAGAGGGACTCGGAAACTAAAAGGGACATCGCGGTGGCCAAGCGGGAAGCTCGAAGCCTCCCTACCGTCACTGTTCCCTCTCCCCCCACGATCGAAGGAACAAGGCCTGCCCACGACGAGAGGGATGGAGCCCACCTCCAGCCTGCTCCTGATGCTGCTGACGTTGCTGCTGGGGTGACGGTGTCCGGAAGGAAACCGGGTGCGACCTCGCCAGATCTCGCCGCACGAGACCAGGCTGCGGCTGCGGCTTCGTCTGCTGCATGCGAGCGCGCCCAACTCCGCCGCGCGCCGCAGCAATGCCCCGCAGACAGCGGCGACGCTGATGCTGGGGCCAGCCTGGTCCCGTCTCGCACCATCACAGCCAAGGCGCAGCGGCGTCGGAGAGCTGCCCTGGAGCGAGCCGCGGCTGCCGTGGAGGTCCCGTCCAGCTTTGTGGGGACGGTGCTGTTTCGGCCGGTGAACTGGGGCACCGCATTCATCAGGGAACAGGGCTGGGATTTGGCCGAGGAGATCGGATTCCGTCTGGGCGTCCTTGCCGTGCGAGTAAACATGCGGCGGAATGCGGTGGCAGTGGACGCGGGGAGCAGCAATGTTTTCTAGACCCTGCTAGCCACAGCCGTCATCCGCGGCGTGCCGGCCTGCGCCAAGGAGCCTCCTCCTCAGAACCAAAGCCCCGGCCTGGTCTTCGGTGTGGATGGGCGCAGAACGGCGGAGTAGCTGCTAGTGGCGGCGGAGTCAACAGAAAACGCTCTTCTTTTTGAAGCGCCGACACAACTGGCGTCCATCACCACATTCAAGCGCAGGCTCGCGGTCCGCCCCTGCCGTCCCCGGCTGCTCCAGTGTGCCAAGTGCGCCTGCCTGGGGCATGCCACTGAGGTGTGTTGTGCTCCTGCCCGATGCACGCGCTGCGGACGGTCGCACGAGCCTGGTACCTGCGCGAGCAAGCCCCGCTGCATTAACAGCGGGGGGCGGAACGTAGCCATTAACCCAGCGTGCCCGCACTGGCAGTGAGAGCGTCACGTGGCCACTTTAATAGCCACATTCATGGCGCCGATGTCCAGGCGGGTTGTCCGAGCTGTCGTCCGGCCTGAAACAGCGTCTCCAGCCCAGCAACATCAGCAGACGCCGCGCGCTTTCTTATGCGCACGCCGTCAAGGGAGCCCCCAGGAGCAGCAGCCACCGAAGCAACGGCAGCGCCGGCAGCGGCAGCGACGATCCGGTTGCACGGCGTCCCGTACAGTGTGGCCCGAGCCTGCGGCCGCTTCTCATGGCCAGCCCCCTGACGCACGCGACGCGGAGATCGCGCGCCTAAAGCTGGCGTTGCGCGCCCTCAGCGCACTTTTCCCGGAGGGCACCGATGGCCACCGGGCTTGCTTAGAGGCAGCGGGGGCCCCCGCACAGATAAGCCAGCACGACGGCTAGCCGCCGGACTCCATCCCGCATACCATCCATCCTGCAGTAGAACGTGCGATCACTTGCGGCGCGGTACGCCGAAATGCGAGTTCGCATCGCACAGGATTCGCCGGAAGTTATCGCGCTGCAGGAGACGTACGTACGTTCACATGACGGGGAGCCCCAGATGCGGCTACCTGGCTACATTGGCTACCACTCAGCCACCACGTGCGAGGAACCCACCTGTGCCGCAGTGCCCTGTTGTGACACATCTCATCGCCCCGTCATATCATGGTGCGCGATACACGTGCGGCAGGACGTCCAGCACACCCTCGTCGGCTTGGCGGCGGCTACATCTGACGCCCAGAAGTGCGTGGTGGTGACAGTGCGCGTCGGTGGTGTTGGCACGTGGGTGGCCAGTGTTTATGTGCGTCCAACTGTCGCGTGGAACGCGCTGTGTTTTCTTGCTGTGTTTTCTTGCTGTTCCCCGCGCCAAATCATCTGTGGTGATTTTAACGCCCACCATAGTGCGTGGGGCAGTGCGCGTCACTCCGAGCGTGGAGACGGCCTGCAAGACGCAGCAACGCAGCTGGGACTCACCCCCTTGAACACCGGCGAGCCCACCTTTCGACGACGCGGAACAACCGGCTCCTGCATCGACGTTGCCTTCGCATTCAGAGGCATCGAGGCGACATGGCGCCGATCACCATCTCTCTTGGGCTCGGATCATTACTCCATCCTAATCGAACCCACTGCTTTGGAGGCGCGCCCAAAACCTACCTACTCCAAAACCAGCTGGAGGGCGTACAGCCGGGTGGTCGACGAAGCGGCGGCCACTGTCGCAGATTTCTTTTCAAGTCTAGTCCGAAGCGCTCTCGCAGCCACCCAACGAGCAGAGGTAAGGGAAAGGTAGCCCACACCTGATATGAAGCTGCTAAATCTGCACGAGAAGAGGGATAGCGCAGAGCGACGGGCGCGACGGACTGACAGAGTCGCCGACTGGACTGTCTACAACCGCTTGGAAGCGGCAGCGCACCGCCACGCCAACAATCTATACCGCCGGCAGTGGGCTTCACTATGCCAAAGGATGGAGGAAGATGTCAGCTCGCGGAGGCTGTTTGACACCCTGCCGCGCATCACCGAACCACAGGCAAACCGTCAACCTCTGCCCGCCTTCGCAATCTCCAGCGGGCTCAGCTTTGAAGAGTTGGCAGCGCGGTTTGCCGATCGGTTCGCGCCGCCCAACCCCACAAAAGCAGTTAACATAGCTGCTCCTGAGAGCAACAGAAGCGACGCCAGTCTCTCGCCCGTCGCCTCGGAAGGTCCATGTGAGGCGCCGTTCACCGCGGTGGAACTGAACAGTGCGCTGCAGCGCTGCCGCCGCCACTCGGCGCCCGGACCGGACGGGGTGACATACCAGATGCTGCGAAACCTGAATGCACAGCAACGACAGATCCTCCTGCAGCAGATTGACCTGGTGTGGGAACGCGGGGAGCTACCGGAGGATTGGCGAACCGCGGTCGTTTGTCCCATCCGAAAGGCAGGGCGCCCACCTACGGAGCTGAGCGGGGTCCGGCCAGTGGAATTAACATCGGCTTCAGGTAAGCTCATAGAGCATATGGCGTTGTGGCGTCTGAACAAGCTTTCTGCGGTGGCTGATTTGTTTGACGAGCGGCAGACGTGTTTCCCCGTGGAATGCGGTGCACGGCTGATTATATATCGGACATTGTTACAGCGGTGCAGCTAAAACTGGACACGCACTCGTGAGCAAACTTTGGTGAGCCTCTGTTCATTCCTTGAACACACGGGCTTCTCGTCCGGTCTGTTCGCCGTTAGGTAGTTACACGCAGTGACAGAACGCTCCGGGAGTCTAAATTGAACGATTAATAACTGGACCCCACATTCCAGTTGCAGCCAACACAGTGCTGTGCGCGTGTGTTTTAATTCCTTTAAAATGAACTAATCACGCGCACAACGTGGACACATTTCTTATTGTGTAAAGAGTTTGTATATATTACTTCTCCCCTTATCCTTTCTTCCTGTACCCTCACCTCTTTCATTTAAATTCTCCATTTTGCCTGCTATCCTTTAGTTCCGCTGCGCCAGCTCAGGTGCTTCAGTATCGATGGCAGATGCTGGGGCTAGCAAAAGTTTTTTCCTTCCTTTTTACTATTATATTAATAAAAAACTACTACCACCACCACCGAACCTGCACGTGAAACCGTTCCCCTTCGGCAGTTGGGGACGCGTCACTTTAATTCGTGACACACTGGATGTTTTTATCCCAAAGGATGTGTTTAAAACTAAAGATAGCTCGTAAAACGCTTTTAGCTTGTCGGTGGTTTTTGCTCCTTGTGCTGCACAAAGCACTGTACAACTAAACCCGATTTGTCCGTGGACTACCTTTGATGATCCTGACCGGTTACGAGAGAACAAGTTATGAACTTCATGGAATCGAATAGTAAGAATGGAAAGTTGTTTCCCTCAAAACTATAGCAATTGATTCTAAAATTGAAATGACACTATTTTTGGAAGCTGGTTTTCTTTCTACTTCATTCTTTTCCAAAACAATTTCACAAAAATGATTCGAGATATCCGGCACATATATCGTTAGCGCTAATTGTCTAAAGCGAAATTTGCTCTATGCGTTCATGATATCTTTCTTGCGGATCGAATGTAATACTTTCAGACCAAGACAACTTTACTTTTCCATTTTACAGCCAGAAAACTCGGACAGAATCTCGCCTTCCATGGGGAGCGGACCAAAAAGAAGCTTCAAGTAAAAGGCGCATGTTAAGAGAATTTTGGCTGCGCATACGTAATCGTACAGCCTCACCTTCACCCAAAAAGAAAAATCATTGAATTCATCTCTAATATGAAAAATAATGTTCTGAATTTTTCATAAACAAGTACTGATGCCTTCTCAGCTACACACCTTTTTAAGCAAATACCAGCATTCCGCGACACCATAAGATTCTTTTTTTTAGCTCCATGAAAAACGGAATTAAAAGGGGGCGAGAGGTTAGTGCATTTCAGGGCTGACTGATTTTTCGGAACCAATTTGAAGAAGCTGTTTTTGTGGGCTAACTGGTTTTCCGCAACCAACTGGAAGAAGCTCTTTCAAGTAGAACGCCAGCGCAGCTTGATTATTGCCGTATTAGACCGAAATAGCATGGAACAGCCCCGCTCGTATGTTACAATAAAGACACAATAAAGTAAGAGAAATAAATAAACGTGAACATACAAAGATACGGAGCGGCAATCTTTGGATCGGCCTCTTGAAAACAAATAAGGACGCTCGTTAATCACTTTGGTTTTATTTTCTAGAGGGCAGCGGCTACGGCTCGCCGACACTTACACACCATTACTTTGGACTGTAAACAAAACGGCAACGAAGAATGAAAGTACGTATACTTTCTTACAGCTGTCCTTGCAGCTGACATTCAGCAGGTGCTGCAGTGCGCAGTACATGCTTATGGACTTCACTGCCATTAGTTCCGGCTCCATGATGTTTTTTTTTTCTCCGACACACGAGACCATCCCCCTCGGCACTGCAAACGGCGGTCCTTTCACTGGCCTCAGACGGCATAATGCGCTTTAAAAATCGAGTAGGATTTCAGTGGATGTTTCCTCGCACACTCTTTAAGCGCTTCTTTTCTGCAGTTCGTTCCCCGCTAGTCTCTCAGTAGTTAGTGCATTTGTAGTAATGCGTGCGCCGTGAGATAACTTAGTAACAACTTAGTAACTAACGGTGAATTTTGAGGACTAAATTTCTCTTTGCTCCCCTCCGACGCTGGATTTTATCTCAGAGTATGGGTAGCACAAAACTTCCATTTAAACATTTAGCTCTTTGTGATCATATCAGTGCGATTGGCTTCTACGGGAAAACCTTTAAAGAGTCTGTTATTGAGCACGCTTAGGTAAGGCACCTGTAGCTTTATCAAAACTCCGTTAATTCAGCGGTGGTATTATTCCATGGGCAGACAAGCTTTCTTTTTTTCACAGTATTAGTGCTTTTACAAGAAGGTAACCAGTACGTGAAAAATTTTGCAAATAGAAAAGATTCCTAGAACTGTCACCAACGCGCGTTGGAAACATTCCATTGGTTGTTTTGCACGCCTGCATGTAAGGAATATCTGTCATCGATATTCAATCAGTCACATTCAGCTGCACCGATTAGACTATACTCGGCTGGCTGGAAAACATGGAAAACAATGAACACATGGTGAAGATTGATAGCGGCTTCATTTTTAGCATCGGCAAGAGCGTTCCGAGCTGCTGAAAATATTTTTGTGCATTCAAAGAGCATTTCATATTTTGGCTGAATAAAAATATTGCAAACTTTAAACAGGGAGGCACCACAGAGCGCTGCTTCTTTCCTTCTTCGTTCGTTCTGTTCATTTTCACAAGGCCAGTTTTGACGTCACCTATAACACAGCCACAAAAATGCAGAAATTAAGCCTAGCTCAACTATTCACAAAGACAGCGTATGCTTTTCCTCGTCGACTGAGAAGCAGCAATCAATTGTGCCTAGATGTCTATGCAACAAGATCTCTTTTTGGATTTGTGACCTTAAGGAGGGAGCGTGGAAAAGAACAAACACAAAGGGAAGATTGAGCGCCTTCCCACCAGTTCTGAAAATTGTCGCTATTTCTTGTTGTTTACGGCTTGAGTGGGCAAGAAATGCGTCAGTCCCGGTTTCGCGGCGTCCTGCGTTCTTCTCTCTTTACGCTTGGTATCTTTTAAAATGGAAGATCTGAGAGACAAGATGGCTGCTGCTGTACAATCTGAGCAGCCATTAAGGTGATCGTTTGCCAGTGAGCACTGATGGCGAAAGCACAGCACTTGACCTCATGTCGTGTCCTGCCTATCTGATTTGTAGCTTGACAATACACAGACCGCGTCAATATCAGAATTTCGGGCTTTCGAATGCTACACTGCCATGCGGCGGACGCTTCGGCTTTTGCACATCTTTTTTTTGTATGAACCTCAAATTATCCCATTTAGAGACCTGAGAGAGTTTCCAAAGTGAGACCCTTTGGAAAAACTGAGACGTGAAATAGTAATCTGGATAAAACTAATGCAACCATCTAAGAGGCATATTGTTCTTCCATTAGCCGCTCTATTAGATATGAGTAGCAGGTAACATGGGAGCTAATTTGCTCCAACAATCCTTGCATAAATTGGTGATAGTGATGGTGGATTGTTATCGCCAAAGAGCATCTATGGCCAAAAAATTCCATGCCGGAAGGTATTTTTCTTGTCATAAAGGTGCGTTCAAAGACCCATTTCCGAAGGATTTCACCATAAACAAGCCGAGCACCAGACCAGTGGAAAGCTTATGCCCATTGCATCACCGGTGGGCACCCGGCGCCACTAGGGATTGATCCCCGCACCTCCGGCATGCGACGCGGATGCTCAATCACTTCGCTACTGCAGTGGTTCGATTTGTGTAATTCAAACATCAGTCCTAAAGCGCAGCGCCTCCGTACTGGAATACAAGGAAGTGCCTGCACGATTTTTACCAGTCATTTACGCATGCCATCAGCTGCAGCAGACAAAGCTCAACGGCGCCCACTTCCATACAAGAGGTTCTCACATATTTTTCTAAACAACCCTGTCCGGCGCAATCTGCGGTCGCCAAATCCCCGCTCATTTCTTAAAGATGCCCCGCAAAAAGAATTTCTGCTAACCCTTACTACGATTGCCTTTGCTCTGAATCCATTCATTCTAGCCTAACAACCCATCAGTTGTCCTGCCTTCGATTTAGAAGACCCTTGTTATACTGTTATTTGCATCATTTAACATTGTACATAACAAACTCGCCCTCTTTAACCCAGTGTCCTTGCATTCCTGTCTCTTTACGTAACACCCTTATTTTCTCTTTCATATCTCGAAGCACCGCCCTCAACCTAACTTCAAGCTTTTTGTTAGCCTTCCTATTTACGCCCCATAGGTAAATAGCGAAAAGCAGGAAGCATTCTAGGTGGTGGCGAAAAACTTAATTTCATAAAGGAAAAACGCTAAGGCGCCCGTGTGCTGTGCTATGTCAGTGCACGTTAAAGATCCCCAGGTGGTCGAAATTATTCCGGAGCCCTCCACTACGGCACCTCTCTGTTCCTTTCTTCTTTCACTCCCTCCTTTACCCTTCCCTTACAGCGCGGTTCAGGTGTCCAACGATATATGAGACAGATACTGCGCCATTTCCTTTCCCCCAAAACCAATTATTATTATTATTATTATTATTATTATTATTATTAATAAAGGTTACAGTTTTTGTGCTCGCGCTCCCTTCCTCCTGTTGAGTTCGGCGAATTTGGACATGGGGAGGATTCCCTGAAAAACAACCCCGAAGGTGAATGAATCCCCTGGAAGAAACGTGGCTGCAGGAATGTCGGATGCAGCGACAATAATAGCGTCCCCACGTGTTCAAGCATGCCATCGGGACGACGAAGTACAAGATGAGTGTTGTCCTCTTCGGTCACGCTGGGGTTGAACAATTATTTCCCGAGAGCTGCGCCTTTAACAGAGGTTCTACGTTCCGGTCATCAGATGACGAAGGACAAGATCAGTGTTGTCCTCTTCAGTCACGCTGGGGTTGAACAATTGCCCGAGAGGTGCAACTTGGACAGATGATCCACGTTCAGGTCATCAGTCGACGCAGTACAAGATCTTTAAACCCTCCTGCGAGACAACCCACATTCCTGTGTCACGCAGGCGCCTTCCTGTACCAAATGGGCGCAGTCCGGATCCACGTGCGCGCCCACCTGGAGGCCGCGCTGACGACAACGTGGCCGGGACCTGTTCGCTTTCCCTCGACCGTGATGCGAGAAAACATCAGGACCACCCTGCCGTGGGTGGGACCATCAGAGTAATAGTTTGATTGGACATCAATCTTCTAACTGTATTCTTCAGCTAGGGATCTGGGGAATACGAAGAGTATTTAACGAGCTGCTGGTTTGTACCAGAAAAGACCCCCCCCTCTTGAGAGATACCCTTTGCTTGGAGAGACTCCCGACTGCCAAGAAGCTCTCTTTAGTGAGAAGCAGTCTCAGTTGCCCTTCATTGTACGTTATATAAATTGTCTTTGTATAAAGTTTTCCCTGTTTTCTTCCTCTGATCGTCCTCGTCTCTTCTCCAGCCCAGTCACGCTACATGAATCTCAACAACTGGATGGCAGCTGTGGGACGTCCACGTCAAGTTACCGGCTCCAACGGATCTCGGCAGCTATGTGAGTGACGGATGTCAGCTATACCTTGGCAGGGTGAGCCCCAACATTTTGCCTTTATTTCGCCAGACCGTACTAGCACAGGCAGATGTTAGTTACGGATTCCTGTTGTCGGGGAAATTGATTTAGGGAAACTGTTTTGTCCACTTGAAGCTAGGGCTTTTGTTTTAGTGGGCTTGCTAACGCATGGTGGAACTCACGATGGAGTTATAAGTGCAAAAGCTGCTCGAAATGTGCCAGGAACTGGGGATTTCGCTACGTTCTGCGAAAAGAAAAAAAAATTATCTAGGTTATGCGGCAGAAGGAGGTAACTACTGAGGAGGTCGACGAGGCTTGGGAAACGATTGTTGGACGCAAGCAAGAGCAGGAAAGACAGGAGTTTTGCGAGCAGAAAGAAAAAGAAGAGCTTCGGTTGGTTCAGGGAAGACTGGAGTTGTTCGAACAGGAAGAAAAAGAAGAATATCGGCTGGCTCATGAAACGCGGGTGTCGTTCGAGCAGAAATAAAAAGAAGAGCTTCGGTTGGCTCTAGAGAGACTGGAGGTCCGTGAGGCAAAGGAACGAGTGAGAGAACATGCTCTAAATATGAAGGAGCTCGAAATCGCGTCGAACGGAGGGAATATGACGTGTTTTAGCCCTGTTGCTTCGGTAGTGGAGCAAGGGAGGCAGAGATTGCTGGATCTTGTCTCACCATACCGCGTGGGAGGCGATATTGCACTTTTTTTGGTAAATTTCGAACATGCATGCGGGAAGTTGCACATCGACAAGAGTGCGTGGTCGGAAAATTTACTTCCTCTCCTTCCGTGCTTGGCGGCCGAAGTGGTGGATCGCCTCTCAAGGAAAGAGTATGATGACTACGAGAAGGTAAAGAGTGCACTGCTTAGAATGTACCGGCTTTCTGCAGAAGCATTTAGGCAGCGACCCAGGCAGGCAAAGAAAGGCGGAGAGTCCCCTACTAACTTCGCCTACCGGCATAAGGCCAACATAAAACGATCGGCTTACGACCGCTAAAGTGCACGGAAGTGATGATCAGGTACTGGAGTGCATCGCACTAGAGCAGTACTATTGCGCGATTCCAGAAGATCCGAGGATATGGCTGCTAGATAGGCTAACAGATATAGACCTAGACAAAGCGGCGCAGCTCGCAGACGAGTATTACGTTCGCCGAAACCCCCAAAGCAAGGCAGGGTACGATAACAGGTTAGGAAAGGGAAAACCTACTTAAAGAGAGTCCCCGACCGAGGGGTGCCTCCAGCAGCCCGGGATCACCGAGCAGAGGATGCGGGATCAAAAAGAGGAGGTAGAGAAAAAAAGATTGTCACTCAAATCTGCCGATTCGCCGAAACAACAGGCACCTGGAGCTTGCGCGTTTTAAGCGCGAAAGCCCATTGTCTGCTATAATCGCAACAAGGAGGGTCACATATCATTGAACTGCAAACAGCAAAAGATGGCGTTCACGTGCTTGCGAGAGTCGGAGGAAAAGCTTAAATTGCTGGAGCCATACATGCGGGACGTGGTGATAAATGGCAAGAAATTCATAGCGCGGCGGAAATCAGCGGCTACCATGGATGTTACTCACCCTTCGTGCGTTTCCTACACGGACTACACCGGCGATTGCGCCTGGATTAAGCAGGTTACCGAAGAACAGAGTGCACGCTTGCCCATAGCGAAGGTGACTCTAGAGGGGACTTTTGGCAGGCTAGACACAGAAGCGTCAGTTAGCGCAATCTTGCCGTTACACTTGCCCTACCTGTTTTCGAAGAAATCCGAGCAGCTGCTGAAAAGAAATGTCTCTCTTTCACCTCGGGATTGGTTTGCATTGCGCTAACACGTTCTCGAGCGCGAGAGCTCGCAAAGAAATTCGGCTGCGCTCCGATAAATGAGCAGGCAACGGACCATTCTTCCGACCAGCCGGGAGATCCTTGCAGGAAACCTGATCCATCTAAACCGCATGAGAATGACCATGAAGGGCTTCCCTAACCAGCGATAGCTCATGAAATCCAAAGAACTGCCGATTCCGTAGAGAATGGGGCAACAGGGACCAACGCGAAGGATTCGACATTAACACCTGCTTCGACTTGTTGGGAGGAGTTGACCGAGGTTGATAGGAAAGCACTCATTGCAGAGCAGAAAAGCGACCCATCTTAAGGACCTCTAAGCAATTATGTGAGAGAGGGAATCGTTAGAAAGAACATCAGCTTTCATGAAAAATCAAATCTTCAGTACACGAAATACTGCGACTGAAAGGAACGCGCATATGAGCAACTCCTGGTGAGTGAGAAGTACCGGCGGCAGCTTCTAGAGCTCGCTCACGGAAAGGCATGGGCGTGTCACCTGGGTATAAAGGAAACAAAAGCTAGATTAGCCCTCGAATATTATTGGCCTTGCTGCTAAAAAGATGTAGGTCATCTTGTTAGATCTTGCGATACCTGCTAGCGGGTCAGCAAGTCAATGGATGAATGCAAAGCGCCCATGACACTAGTTCCTTCATTACAGTGCCATTTCGGCGTCTTGTAATAGTTACTGTCGGCCCGCTGCCAGTGTTCAACTCTGGTTGTCGCTGCATTCTGACCTCACGGTGCGTGGCAACCAATTTTGCCGAGACTATTCCCTTGAATAAGCTAAGTTCCGCATGTGTTGTAGACGCCCTTTTGTCAATTTTCTCTTCCTTTCTTCTTTCACTCTCTCCTTTACCCTTCCCTTACGGCGCGGTTCAGGTGTCCAACGATATATGAGACAGATACTGCGCCATTTTTTTTCCCCCAAAACCAATTATTATTATTCTCTCGCGCGGGGTTCCCTGCAGAGATACAAAGCGATAACGGGAGCGTTTTCACAAGCTACTTGACAACAACGTTCTTCGAACGGTGTGAGATTAAAATAATTCGCAGTTCCATTCACCACCCTCAGTCAAATCCAGTCGAGCGCATGCACTCAATGCTAGAACGGATACTTATGTCTCTGTGATTCCTAGAACGATTCCTAGAACTGTCACCAACGCGCGTTAGAAACAGTCCATTTGTAGTTTTGCACGCCTACATGTAAGAAATATCTGTCATCGATATTCAATCGGTCACATTCAGCTGCCCCGATTAGACTATTCTTGGCTGGCTGGAAAACATGGAAAACAATGAACACATGGTGAAGATTGATAGCGGCTTCATTTTTAGCATCGGCAAGAGCGTTCCAAGCTTCTGAAAGTTTTTTTTTTGTGCATTAAAAGAGCATTTCATATTTTGGCTGAATAAAAATATTGCAAAATTTAAACAAGGAGGCACCACAGAGCGCTGCTTCTTTCCTTCTTCGTTCGTTCTGTTGATTTTCACAAGGCCAGTTTTGACGTCACCTATAACACAGCCACACAAATCCACAAATTAAGCATAGCTCAACTATTCACTAAGACAGCGTATGCTTCTCCTCGTCGACTGAGAAGGCGCAATCAATTGTGTCGAGTTGTCCATCCAACAAGATCTCTTTTTGGATTTGTGACCTTAAGGAGGAAGCGTGGAAAAAAACAAACACAAAGGGAAGATTGAGCGCCTTCCCACCAAAGTTCTGAAAATTGTCGCTACTTCTTGTTGTTTATGGCTTGAGTGGGCAAGAAATGCATCAGTCCCCGTGTCGCGGCGGCCAGCGTTCTTCTTTCTTTATGCTTGGTATCTTTTAAAATGGAAGTTCTGAGAGACAAGATGGCAGCTGCTGTACAATCTGACCAGCCATTAAGGTGATCGTTTGCCTGTGTGCACTGATGGCGAAATCAGAGCACTTGACGTCATGTCGTGTCCTGCCTATCTGATTTGTAGCTTGACAATACATAGACCGCGTCAATATCAGAATTTCGGGATTTCGAATGCTAAACTGCCATGCGGCAGACGCTACGGCTTTTGCACGTCTTTTTTTGTATGAACCTCAAATTATCCCATTTAGTGACCTGAGAGAGTCTCCAAAGTGAGACCCTTTGGAAAAACTGAGACGTGAAATAGTAATCTGGATAAAATTAATGCAAGCATCTAAGAGGCATATTGTTCTTCCATTAGCCGCTCTATTAGATAAGAGTAGCAGGTAACATAGCAGCTAATTTGCTCCGAAAATCCTTGCATAAATTGGTGATAGTGATTGTGGATTGTTATCGCCAAAGAGCATCTATGGCCAAAAATTGCGATGCCGGAAGGTATTTTTCTTGTAATAATGGTGCGTTCAAAGACCGATTTCCGAAGGATTTCACCATAAACAAGCCGAGCACCAGACCAATGCAGAGCTTTCGCCCATTGCATCACCGGTGGGTACCCGGCGCGACTAGGGATTGATCCCCGCACCTCCGGCATGCGACGCGGATTCTCAATCACTCCGCTACTGCAGTGGTTCGGTTTGTGTAATTCATAAATCAGTCCTAAAGCCTCTGCGCGTAGCAACTACGAGCGAAGCGCCTCCGTACTGGAATACAAGGAAGTGCCTGTACGATTTTTTCCCATCATTTACGCATGCCATCAGTTGCAGCAGACAGAGCTCTACGGCGCCCACTTCCATACAAGAGGTTCTCACATATTCTTTTAAAAAACCCTTTCCGGCGCAATCTACGGCCGCCAAATCCCCGCTCATTTCTTAAAGATGCCCCGCAAAAAGAATTTCTGCTAACCCTTACTACGCTTGCCTTTGCTCTGAATCCATTCACTCTATCCTATCAGCCCATCAGTTGTCCTGCTTTCGATTTAGAAGGCCCTTGTTATACTGTTATTTGTATCATTTAACATTGTACATAACTAACTCGCCCTCTTCTTTAACCCAATGTCCTTGCATTCGTGTCTCTTTACGTAACACACATATTTTCTGTTTCATATCTCGAAGCACCGCCCTCAACCTAACTTCAAGCTTTTCGTTAGCCTTCCTATTTACGCCCCATAGGTAAATAGCAAAAACAAGGAAGCATTCTAGGTGGTGGCGAAAAGCTTATTTTCATAAAGGTTACAGTTGTTGTGCTCGCGCTCCTTTCCTGCTGTTGACTTCGGCGAATTTGGACATGGGGAGGATTCCCTAAAAACCACCGCTAAGGTGAATGAGCCCTCTGGAAGAAACGTGGCTGCAGGAATGTCGAATGCAGCGACAATAATAGCGTCTTCACGTGTTCAAGCATGCCATCGGGACGACGAAGTAAAAGATGAGTGTTGTCCTCTTCGGTCACGCTGGGTTTGAACAATTGCCCGAGAGCTGCGCCTTTAACAGAGGTTTACGTTCCGGTCATCAGATGACGAAGGACAAGATCAGTGTTGTCCTCTTCAGTCACGCTGGGGTTGAACAATTGCCCGAGAGGTGCAACTTGGACAGATGATCCACGTTCCGGTCATCAGACGACGGAGTACAAGATCTTTAAGCCCTCCTGCGAGACAGCCCGCATTCCTTTGCCAAGCAGGCGCCTTCCTGTACCAAATGGGCTCAGTCCGGACCCACGTGCGCGCCCATCTGGAGGCCACGCTGACGACAACGTGGCCGGGACCTGTTCCCTTTCACTCGTCCGTGATGCGTGAAAACATCAGGACCTCCCTGCCGTGGGTGGGACCATCAGTGTAATCGTTTGATTGGACATCATTCTTCCAACTGTATTCCCCAGCTAGGGATCTGGGGAATACGAAGAGTATTTAACGAGCTGCTGGTTTGTACCAGAAAAGACCCTCCACCCTCTTGAGAGATATCCTTTGCTTGGAGAGACTCCCGACTGCTAAGAAGATCTCTTTACTGAGAAGCAGTCTCACTTGCCCTTAATTGTACAATATGTAAATTGTCTTTGTATAAAGCTTTCCCAGTTTTCTTCCTCCGGTCGTCCTCGTCTCTTCTCCGGCGCATTCACGCTACATGAATTCCAACAACTGGATGGCAGCTGTGGGACGTCTACGTCAAGTTACCGGCTCCAACGGACCTCGGCAGCTACGTGACTGACGGGCGTCAGCTATACCTTGGCAGGGTGAGTCCCAACGTTTTGCGTTTATTTCGCCAGACAATACTAGCACAGGCAGATCTTAGTTGCGGATTCCTGTTGTCGGAGAAATTGATTTAGGGAAACTGTTTTGTCCACTTCAAGCTAGGGCTTTTGTTTTAGTGGGCTTGCTAACACATGGTGGAACTCAACATGAAGTTATAAGTGCAGGAGCTGCTCGAAATGTGCCAGGAGCTGGGGATTTCGGTACGTCCTGCGAAAAGAAAAAAAAATTATCTAGGTTATGCGGCAGAAGGAGGTAACTACTGAGGAGGTCGACGAGGCTTGGGAAACGATTGTTGGACGCAAGCAAGAGCAGGAAAGACAGGAGTTTTGCGAGCAGAAAGAAAAAGAAGAGCTTCGGTTGGTTCAGGGAAGACTGGAGTTGTTCGAACAGGAAGAAAAAGAAGAATATCGGCTGGCTCATGAAACGCGGGTGTCGTTCGAGCAGAAATAAAAAGAAGAGCTTCGGTTGGCTCTAGAGAGACTGGAGGTCCGTGAGGCAAAGGAAAAAGTGAGAGAACGTGCTCTAAATATGAAGGAGCTCGAAATCGCGTCGAACGGAGGGAATATGACGTGTTTTAGCCCTGTTGCTTCGGTAGGGGAGCAAGGGAGGCAGAGATTGCTGGATCTTGTCTCACCATACCGCGTTGGAGGCAATATTGCACTTTGTTTAGTAAATTTCGAACGTCCATGCGGGGAGTTGCACATCAACAAGATAGCTTGGTCAGAAAATTTACTTCCTCTCCTTCCGTGCTTGGCGGCCGAAGTGGTGGCTCGCCTCTCACGGAAAGAGTGTGATGACTACGAGAAGGTAAAGAGCGCACTGCTTAGAAAGTACCGGCTTTCAGCTGAAGCATTTAGGCAGCGACTCAGGCAGGCAAATATATGTGGAGAGTCACCTACTAACTTCGCCTACCGGCTTAAGGCCAACTTAAACGAGCTGCTCACGACCGCTAAGGTGCACGGATGTCATGACCAGGTACTGGAGTGCATCGCACTAGGGCATTACTATAGCGCGATTCCAGAAGATCTGAAGATATGGCTGCTAGATAGGCTAACAGATATAGACCTAGACAAAGCGGCACATCTCGCAGACGAGTATGGTTTATGGGGAATTTTAACGTCCCAAAGCGACTCAGGCTATGAGGGACGCCGTAGTGAAGGGCTCCGGAAATTTCGACCACCTGGGGTTCTTTTACGTGCACTGACATCGCACAGCACACGGGCCTGTAGAATTTCGCCTCCATCGAAATTCGGCCGCCGCGGCCGGGATCGAACCCGCGTCTTTCGGGCCGGCAGGCGAGCGCCATAACCACTCAACTACCGCGGCGGCAGACGAGTATTACGTTCGCCGAAACCCCCAAAGCAAGGCAGGGTACGATAACAGGTTAGGAAAGGGAAAACCTACTTAAAGAGAATCCCCGACCGAAGGGTGCCTCCGGGCCGCCGGGATCACCGAGCAGAGGATGCGGGATCAAAAAAAGGAGGTAGAAAAAAAAAGATTGAGTCACCCAAATCTGCCGATTCGCCGAAACAACAGGCACCTGCAGCTCGCGCGTTTTAAGCGCGAAAGCCCATTGTCTGCTATAATTGCAACAAGGAGGGTCATATATCATTGAACTGCAAACAGCAAAAATGGCGTTCGCGTGCATGCGAGAGTCGCAGGAAAACCTTAAATTGCCTGAGCCATACATGCGGGACATGGTGATAAATGTCAAGAAATTCAGGGCGCGACAGAATTCAGCGGCTACCATGGATGTTGCTCACCCTTGGTGTGTTTCCTCCACGGACTATGCCGGCGAATGCGCCTGGATTATGCAGGTCACCGAAGAACAGAGTGCATGCTTGCTTATAGCGAAGGTGACTCTAGAGGGGACTTTTGGCAGGCTAGACACAGAAGCGTCAGTTAGCGCAATCTTGCCGATACACTTGCCCTACCTGTTTTCGAAGACATCCGAGCAGCTGCTGAAAAAGAAATGTCTCTCTTTCACCTCGGGATTGGTTTGCATGGCGCTAACACGTTCTCGAGTGCGAGCGCTCGCAAAGAAACTCGACTGCGTTCCGATAAATGAGCAGGCACCGGACCATTCTTCCGACCAGCCGGGGGTCCTTGCAGGAAACCTCATCCGTCTAAACCGCATGAGCATGACCATGAAGGTCTTCCCTAACCGGCGATAGCTCATGAAATCCAAAGAACTGCCTATTCCCTAGAGAATGGGGCAACAGGGACCAACGCGAAGGATTCGACATTAACACCTGCTTCGACTTGTTGGGAGGAGCTGACTGAGGTTGATAGGAAAGCACTCATTGCAGAGCAGAAAAGCGACCCATATTTAGGACCTCTAAGCAATTATGTGAGAGAGGGAATCGTTAGAAAGAACATCAGCTTTCATGAAATATCAAATCTTCAGTACAGGAAATACTGCGACTGAAAGGAACGCGCATATGAGCAACTCCTGGTGCCTGAGGAGTACCGGCGGCCGCTTCTAGAGCTCGCACACGGAAAGGCATGGGCGGGTCACCTGGGTATTAAGGAAACAAAAGCTAGATTAGCCCTCGAATATTACTGGCCTGGCTGCTGGAAAGATGTGGGACATCTTGTTAGATCTTGCGATACCTGCCAGGGGGTCGGCAAGTCAACGGATAAATGCAAAGCGCCCATGACACTAGTTCCCATCATTACAGAGCCATTTCGGCGTCTTTTGAATAGATACTGTCGGCCTGCTGCCAGCGTGCAACTCTGGTTGTCGCTGCATAATGACCTCGCTGTGCGTGGCAACCAATTTTGCCGAGGCCATTCCCTTGAATGAGCTAAGTTCCGCATGTGTTGTAGACGCCCTTTTGTCAATTTTCTCTCGCGTGGGGTTCCCTGCAGAGATACAAAGCGATAACGGGAGCGTTTTCACAAGCTACTTGACAACAACGCTCTTCGAACGGTGTGAGATTAAAGTAATGCGTAGTTCCATTCACCACCCTCAGTCAAATCCAGTCGAGCGCATTCACTCAATTCTAAAACGGATACTTAGTTCTCTGTGTTTTGAGCATAAGAGAGATTGGGAAGGCTGTATTCTTGCAGCACTCTTTGCAATGAGATCTGACCCCCCTCCCCTCCCCCTCTCCCCCGAAAGCACAGGATTTAGCCCCGCTGAACAAGTCTACGGGGGTTAGTTACTTCAGGACCCAGTTGCGCATGCTGAGGGAGTCATGGGAGGGTTACGGGGAGGATCACTGTGTAGTAGAATACGTTCTAAAGCTACTGGAAAGACTTGCGAAAACCAGAGACCTCGTGGAAGCAAATGTCAGAGCAGCGCAGTCACTGCCTAAAGTGTACTACGACAAATCTGCACGCAAGCGCACCTTTCAATCTGGCGCCAGGAAAAGTTGCTGCGTCCGTCAAAAAGGAACAAGCTTGAACTGCAATAGAAAGGGCCAGCTAAGGTGGTGTCCAAGCTTTCAGACACCAACTATGTGGTAAAATTTAAGAACGAACGGAATCGGATAATCCGCAGTAATTTGATGAAGCCTTAAGTGCAACGTCAAGCTGTTGTTAACATGGCGCTGAACATGCAAGAGGAGGAGATCTCAGCCATACCTTATATCCCACATGAGGACGAGCAAGCGGCGAATGAGCTGCTAAATTCCATCGACAGAGAGCCACGTTTGATGGAAAGTCAACGAGGAGACATGAAAAACGTCGTCCGCGGCTTTGAGGCGGTGTTTTCAGACACGCCACGAAAAACAACCGTCATCTAACACGATATTCAGCTGTCCACCGAACGGCCGATCAAGAGCAAACCGTACCGTATCTCTCCAAGACAAAAAGAAATCATTGATACGGAGATCCACCGTATGTGCGAACTTGGCCTCATAGTGCCCTGCGAAAATTACTATACGTCACCAATCGTTATTGTAGAGGTTACAGGCAAGGATCCGAGACCTTGCGTGGACTACCGGAGACTGAATTCAATCACAGTGGACCAGACGTACCCCATTGCGAACATCGAGGAGAGGGTTGAAAGTCTCTAAATCAGAATATATATCCATACTGGATTTAGTTCGTGGTTACTGCCAGGTGCCACTCACTGAGCGCGCCAGCAGGTACGCAGCATTTGTGTCCCCCGCGGGTACGTTTCGCCCTGTAATGTTTTGAGTTTCAACTTGAAAAATGCTCCGCACTGTTTTTCAAAGTTAATGGACCAAGTGCTGCGGGGATTTGCAGATTTCTCTCTCCCCTACCTTGACGACATGGCCGTTTTGTCACAAAACTGGGAGGAGCACACTGAACACCTACGTATTGTGTTGAGCCGACTGCTTGAGGCTGGTTTCACGGAAAGGGCGGGAAAATACTACCTGGGATGCGCCGAAGTGAACTATCTTGGGCACATGTTTGGACGAGGTAAACGCAGACCTGCAGAATTTAAAGTGGCTGCCGTGGTGGAGTACCGTCCCCAACCACAAAATCGGAACTTGGGGCTTTTCTTGCCCTAGCAGGCTAATATCAGCATTATGTAAAGGACTACTCTGATTTAGCCAGCCTCCTGACCGACGCGCTGAGAAAAATGAGCCTGCCAGTCCTTCTAAGGACCAAAAGAAAGAGACGGCATTTCAGAGACTGAAAACGGCCTTAAGCGCGCGCCCAATACAGGCAGCGCCAGATTTCTTGATACCTTTTATCATACAATGTGATACCAGCGACCGCGGGTTAGGTGCTATTATTTGCCTGAAAGCGATGGCAGGCACACACGGCCTGTCCTTTACTTGAGCCGCAAGCTCATTACGCACGAAGAGGCGTATAGCACGTCTGAAAAAGAATTGGCATGCCTCGTTCGGGCTATTGACAAACTGGCAAGCTACGTCTCCGTGTCCCGTTTCACAGTAGAAACGGACCATCGCTTTTGACTTGGCTGCACAATATGTCGCCCAAAAATGGTCGTCTACTGAGGTGGAGCCTGGCACTTCGGCACCACAGCTTCGAGGTTTGCTACAAGAAAGGCAGGCTCCACACAAATGCCGACGGGCTAAGCCGAGCCTTTTAGCTGGTAAAGATTTTACCCAAAGGGTATGTCCCCAAGTTTTTAGTTTTGGTGATTTATTTCATATTCTCTTCTTAATGAAGAGCGTATATCTCCCACTTTCTTTGCAGTAATGCTGTTCATAATCACATAACATACCTAGGGGTAGGTTTTCCTTCTTTCGGCGAAGGATAAGTAAGAGCGAGTGGTGTAACGTACCTTGACTCGAGGTATTGGGGCGGGCAAAATTGAACGCCACGTCGGCGAAAACAATCACCTATTCCCGTACCGCGTGTCCTCGATGCACCAACCTGATTTCATTTAGCGAATTTTTATTTCTTTCCAAGTGCACCTCGAGCGGGAGCACACGCCTTGGACAGGTGCCTTGTCTAAACTTCTCGTCGGGAGACACCATGTGTTCATTCAGGCAAAACATTTGATCTTTTCTAGTTTTATTTGAAGTTTTTTTAGCTAAGTGCAGTTTTGGCCCTGATTTTTGGTCTGGCAGGATGAGTGGGTTCTGAGGGAGCTTGCTGTTGTCAGGTGTGGTTTGGCGTCTGTGATCTCTTTTGGCTAGCATTGCAGAGAATGTCCCAAAACCGCCATCTGATAGGGGAAGCGGTGTCGAGCTTCGGCACTGAAGGTCAGCCGAAGACTCCCAAAGAGCATCTGGTTCCTGGCACGCCCAGTCAGCCGAGCTACGTGCGATAGTTGATCTTCCGGGCGCAATATCTGGCGGCGGTGGTGCTGTAGTGCTCGCGCTCCCTTCCTGCTGTGTAGTTCGGCGAATTTGGACATGGGGAGGATTCCCTGAAAACGACCGCGAACGTGAATGAGCCCTCTGGAAGACATGTGCCTGGAGGAATGTCGGATGCAGCGGCGATAATAGCGTCCCCACGTGTTCAAACATGCCATCGGGACGACGAAGTACAAGATCAGAGTTGTCATCTTCTGTCACGCTGGGGTTGAACAATTGCCCGAGAGCTGCGCCTTCGACAGAGGTCTTAGGTTCCGGTCATCAGGCGACGAAGTACAAGATCAGTGTTATCCTCTTCAGTCACGCTGGGGTTGAAAAATTGCCCGAGAGCTGCGCCTTGGACAGAGGATCCACGTTCCGGTCATCAGTCCACGGAGTGCAAGATCTTTCAACCCCTGCTGGGAGACAACTCGCATTCCTGGGTCACGCAGGCGTCTTCCCGTTCTACTTTGGCGCAGTCCGGTCCAACGCGCACGCCCACCTGGAGGCCGCGTGGAAGACAACGTGACCGGGTCCTGTTCCCTTTCCCTCGACCGAGCTGCAAGAGTACATCAGGACCGCCCTGCCGTGGGTGGGACCATCAGTGCCATCGTTTGAGTGGACATCATTTATCGAACTGTATACCCCAGCTAGGGATCTGGGGAATACGAAGAGTATTTAACGAGCTGATGGTTTGGTACCAGAAGAGACCCCCCCCCTCTTGAGAGATACCCTTTCCTGGGAGAGACTCCCGACTGCTAAGCTCTCTTTACTGAGAAGCACTCTCAGTTTTCCTTACTGTACATTATGTAGTCTTTGTATAAAGTTATCCAAGTTTTCTTCTTCCGACCGTCCTCGTCTCTTCTCCGGCCGTCACGCTACCAGAATCCCAACAAGGTGCATTGGTAATTGTGGGCGGGTTTCTGTACCCAGGACATCGAAACATTTTGCGGCTCTGCGGCCCATGGTATCATCTGTTGCTGATTGGCCGGACTAGAGCTGGGCGCACCAAATTCCCCTGAAGAGGTAGCAGTGTGGGGTGCATGTGGTTGTTTGGGGAGGGGAGGATTTGGGCACCCCACGTAGACCACCATAGAGTGGGTTTGGCGCGCTTGCATGACGAGCATTGCGAATCTTACTCTGAGGGTAAGCAGATACACTTGGTGTAAAGCTTCTGGAAGGATATCTTCTGGAGCAGGCTCCACAACATGGCTTCCGCTCTTTATGGAATGTAGGGTGTGCTGTAAATGTTCTTCGTTGGAGAATATAGTATTCTAGGACGTGGATGTGAATCACTGTCGGGGTAGTGCGTCATTGAGTTGTGGCCGCCTGCAGCCCTATATCCGGGCTGTAATTTGTCGGAGCGACCGCGTGTGCGCGCTCATTAAAATTAAATGTCATGTGACCTGCGGCCCAGAGGATGCATATTTTCTTAGGTGTGCTGATATTAGACAGACTCTTCAATATGTGGAGCGCACTGGGCGGTAGGAGTCCGGCTGATTGCTGCCGGTAGGTGCCCTGAGAGTCGGGGATGTGTACTGCGTTCATGGTATAACGGGGGTGTAATTCGACTTTTAGTATCATGAAGCCGATGGCTCTCTTTTCAGCTGACCTTTTCCAACTCAAGGATATCGGTGCGACCACTTCGTTTTGGCCGGTAATAGTGTTCTTTGGAGAAAAAAAGGCTATAGTTCATGAACACAAGCCCGTCATATGCATCCTGGTCCCGAAGTGTTTCGTTTGTTGTTACAGGCACTAGTAAAGTGCTATTCATTGCATGAGGGTGCACACAAAATGCAAGCCGCGCATTCTTCTTTTTGCGGAATATATCATTCCCGTTATTCGAATCAGTTGGGACTGCCTGCCTCTGTTGATGAAATCGCTTTCAGCTTGCAATGCTTTACTTCCTTCTAGAACCTCGATCGTGGTTTGCAGTTTTTTCCATTCACCTGGCGTGGCACTGTAATTAGAGAAACATTGCAGCCTAAGGTACCCTTTTATCAAATATATATCCCTATGCTCCCCAATGCAGTTTGCAGCTTGCCTGCTATGTACAAACCGTGAGTTGTGCCGAAGATGTCGGGTCTTTCTGCGTGACGCCCTGGATGATTGAGTTTTTACCGCTCTCCCTAAGGAGGACTATAGGAGGTGCGCAGAAGATCTGGATATTTCTGCATACTTCACATTCGCCGTTTCGTCACCTCGGTGCCCAAATGCCTGAATGGCTCCTGAAATTTAAAAATTCAGGTCGCTTCTCGTAATATATGAAACCTATGAACAAAAGTTCGTTATACTGTGATGCTTTCTATATACCTTTAAAATCTTCTACGCAGCAAACATTAAGCTCACCGGCATGTAGTTTTTTCCAAATCTTGGGCAACCCTTCTCCTACCGATTAGTATGAAGTTAGCGTTACGCAATGATTCCGGTCTCATTATAGTAATGAGGGCGGTATCATTGACATATAAATTATAAAAATAGACAAAGTTCTTCAACGCATTGGAATCTTATCTTGAGTTGTTGAAAATAATTTGAATTTCATGTACAGAAACAGTATTCGAAAAGGTCGCACCTTCTGTTGGCAAGAACGAAAACTTTGCAAAATAGCCCACAGTGATTAACAGAATACACTGGCTCAGAGAAATCCAGAAGAAAACACGTTGTGAGGTGCACAACACATCGCCATGAGATTTTTTTAAATGTGGTGCATCAACAGTGGTGCGCTGACAGCGGATCGCTGCGCTTGCCAGCCCAGCGTTGCAACTGTGCACGTGCGAATGGTGTGCGCTATGAAACGGCGACGGAAAGCGTGTCGAGCACGAGTAGCGGACAGCTGACGTGTCTGAAAGCCGAGGTGTGAAGGGAGACAGGGTAGCGTTCAATTCAAGCGTAGAGGTGCCACCCGTCAGACGCTGGGTGCGTGCTGCCGTGTGCCTCACTTGGATAACCGACGCGAGCCTCCTGCGTCCCATTCAAGCGTAGAGATAGTTGCTGTCAGACGTTGGGTCGGTGCTGCCATAGACCTCCCTTAGATCACCGACGCGAGCCTCCTGTAATCTATTCAAGAGTGGAGGTGACACCCGTCAGACGCTGGGTCCGCGCAGCCAGGGACCTCCATTGCATAACCAACGCAAGCCTCCTGCATTCAATTCAAGGTGGAGGTGGCATCCCTCAGACGCTGTGTCTGAGCTGCCGTGGGCTTGCCTTAGATCACCGACGCAAGCCTCCTGCGTTAAATTCAAGCGTGGACATTCCACCCGTCAGACGCTGGGTCCGTGCTGCCGTGTGCATTCCTTGGATCACTGACGCAAAGTTCGTGCGATCAGTTCAAGCGTGAAAGTGGCACCCGTCACACGCTGGGTCCGTGCTGCCTTGGGCCTACCTTGCATCACCGACGCAAGCCTGCCGTGTTCAATTCAAGCGTGGAGGTTACACCCGTCAGACGCTGGGTCCGTGCCGCCGTGTGTCTCTCTTGGAGCACCAACGCAAGCCTCCTGCGTTTCATTCAATCTAGGAGGTTGCTGCTGTCCGTCGTTGAGTCTGTGAGGCCGTGGACCATCCTTGGATCACCGACGCGAAACTCCTGCGTTTCTTTCATGTTTTGAGGTTGCAGCCGAAGGATTGAGTGTCCGTGCAGCCGAAAGGCTACCTTCGATAACCTGCATTAAGGTTACGTCGTTTCGGGACAGCGTCGATGGGTCTCAGCTACCATTCTTTTTCTGCTGCTAAACTCCTAGGGCGGTTGTCGGGACTTCAGCGATATCTTCCTGTGTTCCTCTTTGCTCCTACTACCACTTGGCTGTCTTCCGCCGCTGCCTTGGACGCAACGTCAGGGACGCGTCGCACTTCTTCCACCAGCGTCCGTCCTGTCTTCAAAGCATCTCTGCTTCACCTGGGGTGCTCATATATGGCGAACTCTTTCATTTAGCCTGTAGTGTTGTACGTGTGATGTGTGTGTGCCTTTCTTTGTGCTTTTGTTTCTGTTTGTCTCTTTTTCTTTAAATTCTAAATACAGCTTCGTTTTGTTTTGTTTGATCCGTTTGTTGTGTAGTTCTAACCTTCACGCGATCGCGTTCCCATTCGGCAGTTGTGGACGCGTCACTTTAATTCGTGACACACTGGAATTTTTTCTCCCGAAAGGTTGGTTTAAAACTAAAGGTATTTCGTATAAAGCTTTTAGCTTGGTGGTGGTTCTTGCTCCTTGTGCTGCACAAAGCACTGTACAACTATAGCCGATTTGTTCGTGGACTACCTTTGGTGATCGTGACTGGCTACGAGAGAACAATTTACGAACTTCATAGAAGCGAATCGGCACAAAGGAAACGTTTTTTTTAACAAAAGAAATTATTTCTAAAATGCAAATGCCACTATTTTTTAAGCTTTTTTTCTTTCCACTTCAATCTTTCCCACAAGAGCCGCACAAGGATGATTCGAGCCATCCGGAACATATTTCCTTAGCGCTAATTATCTAAAGCGTAATGTGCTCTATTCTTTCATGTTATCGTTTTTGTGGATCGAATGTAATACTTTCACACGAAGACAACTTTCCTCTTCCATTTTACAGCGAGAAAACACGGACTGAATCTCGCCTTCCATGGGGAGCGGATAAAAAAGAAGCTTCAAGTAGAAGGTGCATGTTATGAGAGAGTTGCTGCGCATACGTAAATGTTAAGCCTCACCTTCACCCAAAAAGAAAACGCATTGAATTCATCACTTATATGAGAAATAACGCTCCGAATTTGTCATAAAGAACTACTGACGCCTTCTCAAGTACACACATTTTTAAGCATAAACCAGCATTCCGCGACACCATAAGATTCTTTCTTAGCTCCAAGAAAGACTGAATTAAATGGGGCGAGAGGTTAGTGCATTAGAGGGCTAACTGAGTTTTCGCAACGAACTTGAAGAAGCTGTTTTGGGGGAAAACTGGTTTTCCGCAACCAACTGGAAGAAGCTGTTTCAAGGAAAACGCCAACGAAGCTTGATTATTGCCGTATTAGAGCGGAATAGTATCGAACAGCACCGCGCACATGTTACAATAAAGACACAATAAAGTAAGAGAGGTAAATAAACGTGAAGATACAAAGATATAAAGCGAGAATCTCTGGACTGAGAAAAGACCACAGATCTGACCAGGCTGATACAGATGGGCCAGGGCAGCAAGTAAAATCCTTACATACGAACAAGACAAATAGCTTGGACTTACAGCTCGCTGTTTTGTCAAACGGATTACGCCTAAGATTGAATTGCGGTTAGTTTGCTGTCATACACTTTCGAAACAATCTGTGGTAAGCTGATGCGCATGAAAAGCGGCCTAAATTTCGTCTTTCGCACAATAAGTGCTGAACTGTGTTTAATATTTGCTTGGTACTTTGCAACCACAATTAGTTGTTTTTTCTTTGTATTTTGAATATAAGGTGGTCTTATTTGTTGTCGTTGGGAGCTGCAAATTCGGCCTGTTGAAACAAATAATGACGTTTGTTAATCATTTTGGTTTTATTTTCTAGAGGTCAGCGGCTACGGCTCGCCGACACTTACACAGCATTACTTTGGACTGTAAACAAACCGGCAACGAAGAATCGAAGTACGTATACTTTTTGACAGCTGTCCTTGCAGCTGACATTCAGCAGGTGCTGCAGTGCGCAGTACATGCTTATGGACTTCACTGCCATTAGTTCCGGCTCCATGATGTTTTTTTTTTTCTCCGACACACGAGACCATCCCCCTCGGCACTGCAAGCGGCTGTCCTTTCACTGGCCTCAGACGGAACAATGCGCCTAAAAAATCGAGTAGGATTGCAATGGAGGTCTCTGGGCACGTTTTTTATGCGCTTCTTTTCTGCAGTTCGTTCCCCGTTAGTCTGTCAGTAGATAGTGCATTTGTAGTAATGCGAGCGCCGTGAGATAACTTAGTAACAACTTAGTAACTAACGGCGAGTTTTGAGGAATAAATTTTTGTTTGCTTCCCTCCGACGCTGGATTTTATCTCAGTGTATGGGGAGCACGAAACTGCCATTTAAGCATTTAGCCCTGTCTGATTACATCAATGTGCTTGGTTTCGGCGGGAAAATCTTTAAAAAGTCTGTTATTGAGCGCGCTTAGGTAAGGCACCGGCACCATTATTAAAACTGCGTTAATTCTGCGGTGGTATTATTCCATAGGCAGACAAGCTTTCTTTGTTTCACAGTACAAGTGTTTGCAAATTTTGCAAATAGAAACGATTCCTAGAACTGTCACCAACGCGCGTTAGAAGCAGTCCATTTGTAATTTTGCACGCCTGCATGTAAAAAATATCTGTCATCGATATTCAATCGGTCACATTCAGCTGCCCCGATTAGACTATTCTTGGCTGGCTGGAAAACATGGAAAACAATGAACACATGGTGAAGATTGATAGCAGATTCATTATTAGCATCGGCAAGAGCGTTCCAAGCTTCTGAAAGTTTTTTTTGTGCATTCAAAGAGCATTTCATATTTTGGCTGAATAAAAATATTGCAAACTTTAAACAGGGAGGCACCACAGAGCGCTGCTTCTTTCCTTCTTCGTTCGTTCTGTTGATTTTCACAAGGCCAGTTTTGACGTCACCTATAACACAGCCACACAAATGCACAAATTAAGCATAGCTCAACTATTCACTAAGACAGCGTATGCTTCTCCTCGTCGACTGAGAAGGCGCAATTAATTGTGTCGAGTTGTCCATCCAACAAGATCTCTTTTTGGATTTGTGACCCTAAGGAGGAAGCGTGGAAAAGAACAAAGACAAATGGAAGATTGAGCGCCTTCCCACCAAAGTTCTGAAAATTGTCGCTATTTCTTGTTGTTTATGGCTTGGGTGGGCAAGAAATGCATCAGTCCCCGTTTCGCGGCGTCCAGCGTTCTTCTTTATGCTTGGTATCTTTTAAAATGGAAGTTCTGAGAGACAAGATGGCTGCTGCTGTACAATCTGAGCAGCCATTACGGTGATCGTTTGCCTCTGAGCACTGATGGCGAAATCAGAGCACTTGACGTCATGTCGTGTCCTGCCTATCTGATTTGTAGCTTGACAATACATAGGCCGCGTCAATATCAGAATTTCGGGCTTTCGAATGCTACACTGTCATGCGGCAGACGCTACGGCTTTTGCACATCTTTTTTTGTATGAACCTCAAATTATCCCATTTAGTGACCTGAGAGAGTCTCCAAAGTGAGACCCTTTGGAAAAACTGAGACGTGAAATAGTAATCTGGATAAAATTAATGCAAGCATCTAAGAGGCATATTGTTCTTCTATTAGCCGCTCAATTAGATAAGAGTAGCAGGTAACATAGGAGCTAATTTGCTCCGAAAATCCTTGCATAAATTGGTGATAGTTATTGTGGATTGTTATCGCCAAATAGCATCTATGGCCAAAAATTGCCATGCCGGAAGGTATTTTTCTTGTAATAAAGGTGCGTTCAATGACCGATTTCCGAAGGATTTCATCATAAACAAGCCGAGCACCAGACCAATGCAGAGCTTTCGCCCATTGCATCACCGGTGGGTACCCGGCGCGACTAGGGATTGATCCCCGCACCTCCGGCATGCGACGCGGATTCACAATCACTCCGCTACTGCAGTGGTTCGGTTTGTGTAATTCATAAATCAGTCCTAAAGCCTCTGCGCGTAGCAACTACGAGCGAAGCGCCTCCGTACTGGAATACAAGGAAGTGCCTGTACGATTTTTTCCCATCATTTACGCATGCCATCAGTTGCAGCAGACAGAGCTCTACGGCGCCCACTTCCATACAAGAGGTTCTCACATATTCTTCTGAAAAACCCTTTCCGGCGCAATCTACGGTCGCCAAATCCCCGCTCATTTCTTAAAGATGCCCCGCAAAAAGAATTTCTGCTAACCCTTACTACGCTTGCCTTTGCTCTGAATCCATTCATTCTAGCCTAACAGCCCATCAGTTGTCCTGCCTTCGATTTAGAAGGCGCTTGTTATACTGTTATTTGTATCATTTAACATTGTACATAACTAACTCGCCCTCTTCTTTAACCCAATGTCCTTGCATTCGTGTCTCTTTACGTAACACACATATTTTCTGTTTCATATCTCGAAGCACCGCCCTCAACCTAACTTCAAGCTTTTCGTTAGCCTTCCTATTTACGCCCCATAGGTAAATAGCAAAAACAAGGAAGCATTCTAGGTGGTGGCGAAAAGCTTATTTTTATAAAGGTTACAGTTGTTGTGCTCGCGCTCCCTTCCTGCTGTTGAGTTCGGCGAATTTGGACATGGGGAGGATTCCCTGAAAACCACCGCTAAGGTGAATGAGCCCTCTGGAAGAAACGTGGCTGCAGGAATGTCGAATGCAGCGACAATAATAGCGTCTTCACGTGTTCAAGCATGCCATCGGGACGACGAAGTAAAAGATGAGTGTTGTCTTCTTCGGTCACGCTGGGTTTGAACAATTGCCCGAGAGCTGCGCATTTAACAGAGGTTTACGTTCCGGTCATCAGATGACGAAGGACAAGATCAGTGTTGTCCTCTTCAGTCACGCTGGGGTTGAACAATTGCCCGAGAGGTGCAACTTGGACAGATGATCCACGTTCCGGTCATTAGACGACGGAGTACAAGATCTTTAAGCCCTCCTGCGAGACAGCCCGCATTCCTTTGTCACGCAGGCGCCTTCCTGTACCAAATGGGCGCAGTCCGGACCCATGCGCGCCCATCTGGAGGCCGCGCTGACGACAACGTGGCCGGGACCTGTTCCCTTTCACTCGTCCGTGATGCGAGAAAACATCAGGACCGCCCTGCCGTGGGTGGGCCCATCAGTGTAATCGTTTGATTGGACATCATTCTTCGAACTGTATTCCCAGCTAGGGATCTGGGGAATACGAAGAGTATTTAACGAGCTGCTGGTTTGTACCAGAAAACACCCCCCACCCTCTTGAGAGATACCCTTTGCTTGGAGAGACTCCCGACTGCTAAGAAGATCTCTTTACTGAGAAGCAGTCTCAGTTGCCCTTAATTGTACAATATGTAAATTGTCTTTGTATAAAGTTTTCCCAGTTTTCTTCCTCCGGTCGTCCTCGTCTCTTCTCCGGCGCAGTCACGCTACATGAATCCCAGCAACTGGATGGCAGCTGCAACCTGCGCCGCGCGAGTCGTTATTCAAGACGTCTTGTACATCACCCAATTCCTGATCCTCTCCTCTTGCTCCCATGACGTAATTCTAGGATGGGACTTTCTTTCTGAGCACTCCGCCGTCGTCGATTGTGCCCGCGCCGAAGTTACTTTCTCTGCCCTGCCCAACGCCTACCAGGCCGCACCGTCTCATGAATATCCGGCCAAAGTACACCTGTCTCACGATGTCGAGCTCCCGGCAAATTCCTCTGTCCTTGTATCCCTCTCGTGCGCCTAACCACGCAACCAACCTGCTGTAACTGTACTCTTTACCCCCTCGGAGTTATTTCTTCGCCGCAAGAACATGCCGCTACCCTTCGCTGTCCTCGCGGTGACCTCCGGAACGACAGCCATGCTCGTCAGCAACCCTCTCTCATCTCAAGTGACCCTGATTCATTGTGAATGCCTTGGGTGCGTCGAACCGGCTGAACTTCTGCAACTTGACGACGACCGAGAAACTGCTCTCCCGCCATCGCTGGACTCTCTTACTCCTGTTCCCCTGTCACCCCCACCGCCCTCTGACATTCTGTATAGCGCCATCGATCAAGATCTCACTTCTCCCTACCGTGACCAGCTGTTTCACCTGTTACACCAATTTCGTTCATCGTTTGACGCGTGCCAGTCTCCCCTCGGGCGTTCTTCACATGTCCATCATACCATCGGTACCGGCTCCCATCCACCTCTGCGACAGCGCCCATATCGCGTGTCAGCAACAGAGCGTCGAGTCCTCAACGAGCAAGTGGACGACATGTTTGAGCGTGTGATTATACAGCCGTCGCACAGCCCTTGGTCATCCCCGGTCGTGCTGGTTCGAAAGAAAGATGGCTCCATAAGATTCTGTGTGGATTATCGCCGCCTAAACACAATAACTAGGAAAGACGTTTATCCTCTACCACGCATCGATGACGCCCTCGATTGTCTGCAAGGCGCGGAATTCTTTTCGTCCCTGGATCTGCGTTCTGGATACTGGCAAATCCCCATGGCCAAATGCGATCGTGAAAAAAACTGCTTTCGTCACGCCCGACGGACTATACGAATTTAACGTCGTGCCATTTGGTCTTTGCAATGCCCCCGCAACATTCGAACGCATGATGGATAACGTCTTGCGCGGCTTGCGCTGGAAGACGTGTCTTTGCTACCTCGACGACATCGTTGTTTTCTCGGCCGACTTCTCCTCACATCTAACTCGTCTGCGCCAAGTGTTGACCTGCCTCACCGCCGCCGGCCTGCAACTAAATTTGAAGATATGCCACTTCGGCGCTCGCCAACTGACCGTACTCGGCCATGTCATATCCAAAGCGGGCATCCTTTCGGATCCGGCACAGCTTCGCGCTGTTGCCGACTTTCCAAAGCCCTCTACTCTCAAAGAACTGCGGAGTTTCATTGGCCTCTGTTCCTATTTTCGGCGCTTCATCCGAAATTTCGCTACAATCATTTCGCCTTTGACGCGGCTTCAAGGCCAGAACTCCTTGTCGTCATGGTCCTCTGAGTGTGATGAAGCTTTTTATACCCTACGTCGACTTCTTAATTCACCTCCCATCCTTCGCCATTACGACCCTAACGTCCCGACAGAAGTACACACGGATGCTATTGGCGTGGGCATTGGTGCTATGCTCACCCAGCGAATACCTGGATTTCCAGAATACGTTGTCGCCTATGCGAGCCGCACGCTGTCCAAGGTCGAGATCAATTACTCCGTCACAGAAAAAGAATGCTTCGCCATTTTGTGGGCGATAACCAAATTCCGACCATACCTCTACGGCCACCCCTTCGACGTAGTCACCGATCATCGCGCTTTGTGCTGGCTGTCATCGTTGAAGGATCCATCGGGTCGCCTTGGCCGCTGGGCTCCGCGCCTCCAGGAGTACGACATTCGAATCGTCTATCGCTCTGGCCGTAAGCACTCTGATGTTGACGCCCTCTCCCGGTCTCCGCTGTCTTCCGACACTACGACCATCTCGAGCATTGACTCCGAGCTGTCCTCGTTGCGCTCGGTAAACATGCTTGTGGAACAGCGCAAGGACCCCTGAATTACGTCTTTCGTGCACCATCTGTCTGGGCTCCCTACGGCAGCTGCCTCTCGCTCACTTCGGCGACAAGCACGCCACTTCACTCTGCATGACGGTCTCCTCTATCGTCGCAATTACATGCCCGACGGTCGAAAATGGCTCCTCGTCATCCCTTGCCAACTACGAGCTGAAGTCTGCGCCTCTGTCCATGCCGACCCCCAGACTGCTCATGCTGGTGTTTTGAAAACCTATACTCGACTTCGGCGCCGGTACTACTGGCGTGCAATGTACAGCTTTTTACGCAAGTACATTCACTCATGCATTGCGTGCCAACGCCGCAAGTCTCCGTCACAGCGCCTTTCTGGCCCATCGCAGCCATTACCTTGCCCTGCCCGTCCCTTTGATCGCGGCGGCATCGACCTTTACGGGCCCCTGCCCTCTACCCCTTCAGGTCACCGTTGGGTTATAGTCGCCATAGACCATCTCACGCGCTATGCTGAAACGGCGGCTCTTCCGGCGGCTACAGCGCGAGACGTGGCTTTCTTCATTCTCCGCCAGCTCATTCTCCGCCACGGCGCCCCTCGTGAGCTTCTGAGCGACCGCGGCCGTGTGTTTTTATCCGAGGTTGTCCAGGCGCTTCTGCAAGAGTGCCGCATCGTTCACAGAACCTGCACAGCGTACCATCCTCAAACCAACGGCCTCACCGAACGGTTTAACCGGACACTCGGTGACGTGCTCATCATGTATATCAGTCCCGACCATTCCAACTGGGACCTCGTTCTTCCGTTCGTCACCTACGCATATAATACCGCCGTCCAGTCCACCACAGGCTATTCTCCGTTCTTTCTTCTTTACGGCCGCGAACCTATAAGCATGCTTGACACCATTCTTCCCTACCATCTTGATGCATCTGACTGCGCAACTGCTTCTGAAATTGCCAAGTATGCCGAGGAATGCCGCCAGCTCGCCCGTTCCCTCACGTCCGCTGACCAGAATCGACAATAAGAGCGTCGGGATTCCGGTAGTCAAACTCACGTACCCCTTTCCCCCGGCTCACTTGTCTGGCTCGGGATCCCTACTGGCTCTCCTGGCCTGTCGTTCAAATTCCAAGCCAAATATCAAGGCCCTTACCGTGTTCTTTCTCCACATTCCCCTGTGAACTATGTCGTCGAACCACTGACACCCTCCTCTGACCTTCGCCATCGTGGCCGTGAAACGGTGCATGTCAGTCGCCTCAAGCCTTACTATGACCCCTTGATCTGCACTACGCCTTGAGTCGCCAGGACGGCTCCTTTCATCCCCGGGGGCCATTGTAAAGACGGAGATGTGACAACGAGGTAGCGCAGTGCTATCGCTGAGCGCGTGCTGCTGCCGGGCTCTAGAATAACCGCGGACGCCTGGAAGGCCTCGTTCTGCGCCTGGTTCTGCCTTCCTGGTTCTGGTGGTGCGTGAGCTATTAAACCCCCTTTCATTATTATTATTATTATTATTATTATTATTATTATTATTATTATTATTATTATTATTATTATTATTATTATTATTATTATTAGTATTATTATTATTATTATTATTATTATTATTATAACTCAGGCGTGAATTAATAATATGGATAAAAATAATTCAAGCATAATGGAGGCCTGATGTTCTTCCATTAGCAGATCAATTATACATGAGTCGCCGGTAACATGGCAGCTAAATTGCTGCCAAAAGCCTTGCGTAAGTTGATGATAGTGATGGCGGATTGTTTTGGTTCAAGGGCACGTGTGGCCAAAGAAAGCCATGGCGCAAGGTAATTTTTTGTAATAAAGGTGGGGTCAAAGACCCATTTCCGAAGCCTTTTATCATAAATAAGCCGAACATCTGGCCAGGGGAATGCTTGTACCCATTGTGTCAATGTCCAATACACGGCGGCACTAGGGAACGAACCCCGCACCTCCAGCATGCGAGGCGGATGCTCGGACCAATAGGCCACCGCTGCGGTCGCTTAAGCTCTTAATGAGTGCGGGGTCCAGAGGGCAACATTTCTGGAAGCCAGGTTATAGAATTCCGCTTAGCTCTGACCACCTCTGCGGCTGCCTTATGCGACCCAGAGCCTATTCCTCCAGTCAGACACTCATTATAGCCATCTTAGCAGAAAATTTTACTACACGCAGGCGTTTGCGCCTAAGCATTTGTTGCGCTATGCCCCGCATTGCCTCAGTTGTGCTGTCCTGGGTGATGAAGAACATAAACTACTTTTGCACAAAACGTGTCATACAAGGCGCGCGACAACTCTATGGAGCCTTAAAAGAGAATACGGCAGAAAAGCGACAACGTCTCTCGCGCGGTGTTTTGAAAAATCCTGGGACGTAAGATGTGCAAAGCAGAGAGGTAGGGAAATTCTTATTCCACACTGTGGTCACACAACAGCGTCACTTGCACAGTGTTTCCGGGAGGTCAAGAAAGTTACACGCACCCAGCATCCGTTCACGCAAATTGTTGGGTGACATGGCGTTTCTTTGCGAATTGATGATTGCAATATGGTTAGACTGTGTGAAATGCACGAAGTGATATCAAGATATTCGACGCAAAATTATTACAACCCGGGAAGCCTCTTCGGGCTATATGATGATCTGTCATGGGAATAGCGCGGCGCGAGACGTAGGAGGGTCGTAGATATACATATAGATATAGAAGTACAATAGTTGGCGCCATGAAATTTTGTTGTTTGAAAACATGGCTTTTTGTTCTGCTTGAGATCGCATCGCTTGCAGTGCTGATGTAGATGGCAGCTTCGTTCTTTCGAATTTTCAAAGCGAGTCTTTTTGCCCTCACACTGAAACACTCCCCCGTTTAACGGTGTAAACTGCGATGCAACTGGAAGGTATCTGGTACATAACCACCTAATTGCACGCAGTGTGCCTTAAGGTGTGTGTCCTATTTCGGAACTGATATCCTCACTAGTAGATCAAAAGGAAGAATTTTTGAAGTTTTCAGGAAGTGAGATAAGCTGCATTCACTTCCTACCTCGCAGCGATCTCTTTAGTTTTGTGCAGAATGTTATGGTTTGTTTGCGGTGGCTGGACCTTTGGCTTTCCTTTCAGTGCCCTTGTTGATTTGTTTTCTTCCGTTGAGCTTGAATAGGTGCGACGCGTTTCTTAAGCACATGAGTTCAGATGACGTAAGCATCACGAGCTACTAAGAAGAGTTATTTCCGATAGATTCTAGGAAGTGGTGCCTCAAGCTCATGGACGCGAGGGATCTTTTTGCGAGAACTAAGTGCTAACTAAAGGACGGGACGAGGATATTCTCCCGCTGGTATTCTGCATTCAACGTACATCGCGCTATGCAAAATTCTATAGTAGGTAGAAAAGAGCCAATTGGTAATAATAAAAAATTTAGACACCCATCCTTTTTTTTACTACGTATTGCTGCCGTGTTTCGCATCGCAAGTTGGTGATAATCCTAACTTCTCTTGAACGCCGCCATCAGTACCGCTCAGAACTATTCTTAGAGGAAAGCTATTTTGAAAACCCTTAAAAGTGTCAAATAGCTGAATTACACGGTGGGCAGTTAGAAGTTATAAGAGAATACATATACGTAGCGCTTGTACTAACCGAATACCGAAAATGGCAGTGGGATAGCCGGTACAATAAGAATGGATAATATTCATTTGGCATATAAAGTGTGGGGAAGAACAGTTGCCTGATACTGTGACATAGGAGGAAAATTCAAAAACGTATTACGAGGGCAATGCTGCATTTCAGAAAAAAATAATATCAGAAAATTTAAGATAAGTACAGTAAAATGCGCCGTAGAGAAAGATAAGCGGATGAAATGAACAACTTTGTAGAGACAAGGTTTCTGCAGCTTGGGAAAGCCATACTTCATGCAGTCCCAGACGTTTTTGTTTTGCAGTGGAAGTAGGAATTCTCCCGATGGCGGTAACGAGCAGGTCAGCATGTGAACCGATGTTCGCTCATGTTCATCTTGTTCGTGCTGAAAATACTCCATGATTAGGAGAGAAAACGTGCCAAAAGCATATTTCTGTGCTGTGGTACCTAATCAATCTGCGCATTTAAAGAAAAATAACTTGGAGAATATTAGTCATTGTTGCTTTGCGTTTCGTTAGCAGTATTTCCTGATTTACCTTTCTGCCCCCATTCCTTTCAAAAGTATTCACTTTTTTGTAGCGGTGACAGGAATTACTTGAAATATTATGCAGTGGTGAAGTACAGTTTTGCAGCATTTCATGTCAACTGAAAACTTTGGCACTGGTACTGCACTTGCTAGAATACTCCAATTTTCATTCAAAGAACGCAGGTAGGCGCCGCCAAAGGTTAACTACTTGTCGTGTCTTAGGCTCAGATGCACTGCTTCGGCGCCGGTGCGCTGGAAGTGACGTCAAATACTACACGAGTGGCACCTCCCTTTGCACTTCAGCCGAACATGCGAAACAGAAGCAGAGTGCCATTCCTGCTTATCTTCCCTCTCTTCAACTGAGGCCTCCGAGTCTCGAGTATCTCAGCGGTCATTCTGCGGCCAACGAGCGAACACTTTTTTTCTTGAAATTAAACATAGCTACATATTTATACGAATACACAAAAAGACGTGACAGGAGGGTGCATATGTTTGTTTAAATGTGTATCGCTGTTAATTTCATGACATAAAAAATGCATCACAAGATAGCCCCGCGACGTGTTTTATTGACCACGGTCAGCAATTTGTACAATTAGTAACAACCTCTTCAGTAGTAGCACGCAGGACCGTTCTTGTAGTAGGTTTCTGTAGAAGTGGTGGGAAACACGAGACTCACGAAGATTCTTCTAAGATGCTGTGATGGTACGTGGCGCAGGTATATCAGACACCAAACCACAGTGTTATTCTTGCCGGATTCGACACGTATACGCTTCACATCTTTTGCTAGAGTAACTTCCGAAAATATCTGCAGGTGATACTCAATTCACTAATCTTCCCATATTGTCGCTCTTTTAATTGATATCTATTAACCGGTGCACACGTTGACAAAAAGCACGATGTCATACAGTGCAGGCATGCCATATGAACCGCATCTGCCGTTCGCTGCACTAAAAATATTGCCAAACCTTTACTTTTTTTCATAAGGGCAAGGCACATTTCTCGCCGCCAGGTGGATGCTTGATTCCAGCGAGAATAAATGGATTGCAGCGCGCAAACGTTCAACATTTCCTTAAAATATGCCCATTTGTAATGGTTCGTCTGTTTTTCCTGTTCGTCCATGCTTCCTATCAGCCACTTTGTAGTGAAATTGTCTGAGCTAACAACCTCGTCTTCCCGAGACGTCTGCTAGCACGCGCTGCACGACGGGACTGCACCGCGCTTTACCGGCTCCACCCTCGGTCTCCACGGTGGCACGCACTAGTGTCGTGCTCGTCCCATCTGAACGCACGGCACAGCACGAGTGGCCTCCATCCGAACGTGGGGCAGAGCACGAGTGCGTGGAAAACTCTACGAGTGCGTTCAACCGAAGACACTATTCCACTTTACCTGTTGGGCGAGGATTTAAATTAGCCGCCTCGGTGGCTTAGTGGTTAAAGCCGCGAGATCAATCATTGCCGCGGCCGGGCAATAATCTCGATTCAGGCGAAAATCTAGAAGCCCGTGTACTATGCGATTTCAGTGCAAATTAAAGAACTCCAGGTGGTCTAAATATTTCGAGCCCTTCACTGCGCCGTCCCTCACAGCCTGAGTCGCCTTGGGACGTTAAACCCGCATTAACCAAATCAAACCCAAGTTTTATGTACATAAATACATATTATGGAATCCCTAGGTTTCTCGCATCATTAGGTTCTTTATATTTATTTTTCTGTACTGAGTGACTTTCTAGTCTCCCAAGCTTCTGCACAAATTTGTCCTTTTGAAATTCCTTCCAAGCGCCGTGGCAAAATGGTTGGGCAATATTTCAACGAGCGGCATGCGAGAGCAACTGTGGGGAATGACAAGGGACAATTTCGTTTTCGGCAACCCTAGATGCTGCATACTTCTCGCTTGCGTTCTTAGTTATTGGGTAATTTTTAATCCGCTCGCAAATATTATCATGGTATCCCACAAGCTCATTGTTCAAAAGAGTCAGAGCAGAGCAGTGGGAGATTAGCTCATGATCAACGGCCCTTGCGTAATGGTTTATGGTTTAGGGGAATTAACGTCCCCAAGCGGCTGAGGCTGTGAGGGACGCCGTAATTAGGCTCCGCTATTTTCGACCACCTGGTGTTCTTTAACGCGCACTGACATCGCAAAGTACACGGGCCTTTATAATTTCGCCTCGATCGAAATCCCACTGCCATGGCCGGTATCGAACCCACGACATTTCGGTAAGCAGCCGAGTGCCTTTACCACTGAGCCACCGCGGCGGCTTTTAAAATTGGATTAATTTGTGTTCGGGTGGAACCTGAAACCAAGACCTTCTGACTGCAAGATTGGTATGATACCCATAAGCCACAAATGCTCGGTACTTGAGTAATGGGTGCTGCATACGGCTGATCAAGTGCTTCCCCATATTTTCATGGAGAATTACTGGTATGTAAGAAATGCGCTTTGATGATAAACCCTATTGAAAAGGCACCTTCCCGACTAAGGGAAGACCTCTCATTGTGCACTAATTCTGAATTAGAGCGTGACTACAAAGCTTTTTTTCATATGGGAGCTTTTAAACACTCTAGCAACAATGCAGCGAAGGCAGCTGTACCAACCCTTTAAAGGATGTAGAGAAAGATCCAGCCACCTTCGATATCTCCTCTTGCTAGGGGCATATTATTTGCTTCCAATTGTGTTAAGGTTATTAGTTACACTGCGCCAGGTGATAGCTTCATATCCATGCAGACATCTAGTGAGGAAGGAATGCAGAAATGCTATAAACAAAGCTTCATTTAGGCAGAGCCTCCTTAACTAAAACGACGGCTGGCGTTCTATAAACAAATGGGAGCATCAAAGCCCTCATTAAAGTCATAAGTCCAAGTCCTAGCCCTCAAGTTCTTAGGCTATAGCGTCCCTCGCACAAGGATAATGTATCAAATCTCTGGTGCTGAATGTCATTAGAACTTCTGGAGGAACAGGACAGCAAAAAAATTAAAACTACTTTTTTTCTGATCTCTTCTTTATTATGGTTTTCCTGCATGCAGTTTACGCTACACTTTATTCGGATAGCTCGAAATCCGCAATATCAAACGCGGCCGGAATAACAGGCAGCATGCCTCGACAATAAAAACCTTCTCATGCCTTATGTAGCGAACGTTAGTACTTCCAGTATTCAAAAGCGAGCTAACGTGAATGCTACACTCTCGTACAAATTCAGAGAACTGTCATGCCGGCGCTAAGAGATCGAGAACCGAGAGATTGAGATACAAGATCTTGAACAGAAGCGTTTTTATTATTATAATTCTGTCCGCGGAAGTACAGGCACTACTATTTACGAAATGGATGCCCGTTTTGACGGCGAAGCTATTGCAAAAGATAACGCTCTTCTCTCCGCAAATACAGCAGTGTTCAACGCGTTTTGTTTTCAAGAAACGCCATTGGATCAACAGCTGCGCTCGACGCTGCACACCGTCGCTGCGCGTGGCTTTTCTACAAGTCTCTTCCCAACCTGATTCCACAATGTCTGCAAGACAGCTGAGGTTACGACTGAGTAAAATGCCTTCTACAATATATGAAAGCTATACTATATAGGCGTTCGTAATATTCTACGCATTGCTCTACGACCCGATTGATAGTGTGAATATCGTCTCGTGTCGAGCAACCTTTACAAATGCTTATCTAATCATTTGGTTGAATTAAGTTTTACATTTGCCTGACCCTATTACTTTGTAAATACCTGCCAGGCAAGAAGCGTGACCTGATCGCTATATAATTTTTCAAGGCCTTGGTATCTCCTTTCTTATCGAATAAGGTGATCTGAACGTTCTTCCATTCTTCTGGTTCGCTCCAGGCCCCAAGGCACTCCGTATACAGAGTGGCTACTTTTTCTAGCACAATCGCTTCTCCGTCCTTCAATATATCTGCTATTTCGTGGTCCTTGATCTCCAGATGCCTTACCCCTTTTGCATTGATCCCAAGGCTTCATTTACTGACGGGATGTTTGAGAATCGTGCGTCACTTCCTCTCTCATTTACGCCCTGATTGCATTCACTACCAAAAATATTTGTGTATAACTGTAGGGCCACTTCAATTATATTATCCATATTGCTAATGACGTTGCCCACTTTGTCTCTGAACGCATACATCTGGTTTTTACCTATGCCTCAAATTCCTTACCGCCACAGTTAGGTTACCTCCGTTCTTTAGACCCTGCTCATTCTCTCTATATTAAACTTCCTTTGTCGCTTACCTTGTGCTTAATAACTTTCAGAGCTCTGCAAGCTCTGTTCTTTCTGCGTGGTTAGATGCTGCAAAAAGGCGTTGTTTACTTTACCTTAGGAGAGATTCTTTTTTAAGACCGCCGAGCACGTTTGTTGCTGTTGCCGCCGCCTAGTCTTTCAATTCTCTTTGAATGTGCACGCCAGACTAAAAAACAGCTTCTTCTGGAAGCCTTTTTCGCTCGGACTGTCACCACCTCTACGTAACAATACTTTCTATGTTAAACAGAACTGAAGGGTGATCCAGTTTTTGTATGTTCAAGGAGAAAAATAGCGCCATGGGAACACGAAAGATTTCAAGGATGACGCAGACGAGCGCTACTATCGATATTGTTGCTGTCTTCGGGTTGTGCTTGTTAGCACTCTTGTTGCAGTATTTGCGCCCCGTTTCTTGTCTGTAGACTAACGATCTTTGCATAGGGAAGCAAGAAACGCATTTAGTAGTTCTTAGGTAGACTCCCGTAGTGAAGACGTTGCCGATGGCTTTGTTGGCACAAAGTCGATTTTCTTTCCTCTCAAAATATAGACCTGTTTCATGCAGTGGGTGAACCACTGCTTTTTTGCTTTAGAAATATTCACGTTGAAATCCATTGTTGTGATCACTTTTGATCACTCGGCTCCTCTCCGACCTTTGAATTTTTTTTCAAGGGTATTTCAGAGAGAGAGAGAGAGAGACTCTTTAATGAAGAAACAGAGAATTTAGCCGGCGTTTCAATATCGCTGACATGCTACTCTGCGTAGGGAGGGGAATTTGGGAGATAAAGACTGAAGGAGAGCAGCGTGGAAGAGGTGGAAAAGAAACGAAGATGAAATGCAGCCATGAAATGGGTACTAAGGATGCAGTGGCGAGTATTGATGTAACCTATGGAATGATGGAGTGCATAGTCCGACGAATGGGCTGACGAAGTTCACTGCAAGAAGAATGCATGAAGGTAACCTGCAAGTGAATTTAGAGCTTATCGAGATGTCCAATGTCTTTTAAATATGTAAAAAGAAAGTTCATTGCAAGTCTCTGTTGCCTGAAGCAGGCTAAGGGGCCTAAAACTTTGTCCATTGTTAGGGGCACTGGGCAGAACTTCTGCATGCAATGTTCATAGTACGCACGCTCGTTAGCATACGCAGGGCACTCAAGCAGGATATGTTCCACAGTTCCACAGGATATGAAGCACAGTTGTCACAATGCGGAATGTTCATTTGTCCAAAACGGTATCGCAGGCAATTTGTATATACAGCATTCAGACGAAGTCGGTGATAAAGTGTTTCGAGTTGTCGAGGAATTCTGGGTGAGAGTCTTGATCTAAGATGTGGGGCGATTGAGTGAAGAAATTGGTGCTGATGTGTCGGCAAACTCCAAAGTCGATACGCTTCTTCGTACGCAAAAATTTTAGCCATTTGGGACGCATCAGATTTCGTGAGAAAACTTCGAATGTATCTCTGATGTTGATGGCCCTTACGGGCCGCTTCATCTGCTTTTTCATTAGCCATAATGCCACAGTGAGCAGGTACCCACTGAAATCTTATGCAGTGGCCTGCGGCAATAGCTAAATGATGGATATACCCAATGTCCAGGGAAACTGGCTGGTGATTCGTTTTCTTCAGCAGGTTGACCAGGATCTGCAGAGATGCTTTTGAATCGGTGAAGATAACCCAACGGCCGGCGGTTCGGCGCAGGATGTAAGAAACAGCTTCCTTAATGCCGTGAAGCTCAGCTGTTGTAGAGGAGGTCCTCCGCTGCAGCCGGTAAGAAAGGGCATGGCCTGTTGAGGGCACATAAAGGCCACAAGAAGAAGTTTCTTTAGTAGTTGAACCATCGGTGAAGATATGGGTGTGCTGCGTATATTCTGCGATTAAGTAGGCGAGAGTAGCTTGCAGAAGTGCTGCCTGTGGCATGCAGCTCTTTGCATTCACACCTGGAACAGACTTCTTCACCTTTAGAGGAGAGAGTGTCCATGGAGGAAAGGCCAGAGGTAGTAGTTTCTGAGGCTGATTAATAGTAGGAAGGGGCAGGAGCTGCACTGCCTGGCCAAAGCTAGAGTTGCTATGAGTTAGGTGGACACGGTGTAGGAAGTGCTTCTTCCCTTGCAGGACATGGCGGAGATGGGTACGCATAGTTTCCTGGGCGGCAATTGCCTCTAGTGGGAGACATCCTGCCTCCGCTACTGTTCCTGATGCAGAGGAACCCTTTGGGAGGCCAAGACATATTCGCAGGCAGTTGTTCCGTGCGGCATTGAGAGTCTTATTGCTTGAAGTAGATAATCTTTGAAGCACTGGTAGACAGTAGCGCAAGGTTCCTTCAACGTAGGCTTTTTCAAGCAGAAGCATTGATCGGCAGTTGCTGCCCCACCTTGTTCCCGCCATGAACCTGAACACTTGCGATGCTGCAGTAATCCTCGCACGGAGGTTTTTGATCTGAGGTGACCGTGACAGATTATAGTCGATTACAACACCCAGGAATCGCTGAGATCGTACATATGGCAGCGATCGTCCGCCTAGCAGCAGCGGATATCGGGTCATCGTTTTTCTTGTAAACGCCATTGCAACACTCTTTTCTGGTGAGAGACGAAGACCTCTGGAAGCCAGGTACATCGAAATGTGCAATAGTGCTCTCTGAAGACGTTGCCGGGTAATATAGCGCGAACGTGACGCGGTCAAGATGCAGATATCATCAGCATAAATTGTTATGCGGACCCCTCGCGGAAGGTGTCTTCTTATCTGAATAAGGAAAATATTGAACAGGAGAGGGCTGAGCACCGCTCCCTGTGGTACGCCCATCTCCACTGCGTGAAAGTGTGTTGGACCGTTTGGAGAGGTAATAAAAATTTGTCGTTCTTTTAAATAATGCCCAATCTACTTGTATAGCCTTCCTCCAAGGCCAAGACTGCCAAAGGCTGCGAGAATTGCATGGTGAAAGACGGAGTCAAAAGCGGCCTTGATGTCTAGGAAAACGGCTGTTGGGATGTACCCAGCATGAAGGTACTCATCAATTGATGAGACGAGGGCGATGATATTGTCAGTCGCAGACCTGTTTTGACGGAACCCGTTCATTTCTTGGGGGAACTCATTTCGGCTTTCTAGGAACCAAGTTATGCGCTTGCAGATCATGCGCTCCATGAGCTTACCTACGCAGCTCAGTAGGGCAATGGGTCGGAATGATGCGTAGCTTGTTGGCTACTTACAGGGTTTCAAAACGGGCACGATTTTCGCCAGCTTCCATTCCGTGGGGACCTCACCAGCCATCCAGGAAGAATTGTAATACTCCAGGAGTCGAAGACGGGAGGTGTGGGGTAGCTTTGCAATGGCGTCATAGGCCATCTCATCATGACCCGGAGACGTGTGCCTGTTTGTCTCCGCGATAGCTGTGGATAGTTCTTCCATTGTGAAAGGCAGGTCTAACGCTGGCACTGTCGCCTTTGGGATGCCTGTTTGACCATCTGCGGAGAGTGTCGAATGCCCTGACCCTGCCGACAGCAGCTTGCAGTATTCTTCTGAGACTTCTTTTATAGATTTTTGTTCGTGAAGGGAGAGTGCAGCGAAGGGGTGGAGTTGTTGAAGTGGCGTGCGCATACCTCTAACTATCCGCCAAATATTGGTTACTGGTTTGCGCACATCCAGCGTAGAACAAAAGTCACGCCACTTTTGCCGACTGAGTTTATCCATGTAGCGTCGAATGTGACGTTGTGCCCGCCGGCATGCACTTAGCTCTTCGAGGCTTTTTGTGCGCAGAGCTTTCCTTTCAGCTCGCCTGCGTATAGCGCAAAGCCTTTGGAATGTGTCATCGTTTGAAGGTAGGTTATCATTTTTAGCTGTAAGTTGTGTACTCGCCCTCAGGCAATACGCAATTGTCGATGCTAATTCCTCATTGCGAGTTGCCGCAGTAACTCCTCTGCTTAGAGCGTCCTTGTATGCGTCCCAGTCTGTAGATTTTATAAGGAATTTCTTTGGGTTCCTCTGCGCATGGAAAGCCGATATGAGGATTGGGTAATGGTCGCTTCCACGTGTCTCCAAATCAGTGCACCAGCCAAAGTTGTGGGCGAATGAACTTGTGACAAATGTCACGTCGATGCTGCTGGTAGTCGTCGGGCCTCGGAGGTAGGTGATGCTGCCGTTATTTAATGGCTGAACTGAATGCTTGTAGAGAAGTGTTGCAAGCTTGGCACCTCGGGCACATGTATGTGAGCTGCCCCAAATTTCATTATGAGCATTGAAGTCTCCGCAAATAATATGCGGAGAGGGCGTCCTTGCTATCAAGTCTTCAAGTCTCAAAGCATCAAATGGCGTGCCTGGCTCAAGATATACTCCAATCAGAGTGTACTGTTGTCCGGCAATAACTGTGACAGCGCATACGTATTCATTGTCGCTGTGAGGCGGGACATCAACCGGTGAGGCCGGGATATCATTGCGAAAGCCTATCAGCAATCTGCTGACGTTATCTGGTCGTTGTGAATGATGGAAATAGTATCCATTGAGTCGGAAAGTTTCCTCGACGCGTGATTCACAGATGACTATGAAGGGGAAGAGGTACGCTCGCACGAGCTGTCGGAAATCTGAGAGTTTAGAGCGTAGCCCGCGAGCGTTCCACTGGAAAATGGTGCATGTACGAAAGATGTTGTGCATTGTCAGCTGCGGTGAAGTTCTCGCTGTGGAAGCCATGATTACTGAAGTGTGGTATTACGCCCCTGCGGAGCGTAGGAGACCGACACCAACGGCTCCATTGCAAGGACAGCTTCTACTTCTGGGAGTCTTCCTGACGAGGGGTTTGCACGGATAAGAGCCTTGATGGCTGCAAACAGCATCGGAATCAGTAGGCATGTGACATCTTGTTCAGAGCTTCCGGTTTGGTGCCTGCCGCTGATCGTCTTGTCATGTTGTGGCGCCCTAGGGTCAGAGCAAGCGACGCTGTTTGTCGGGTCTTGTGTAGTGCGTTGCAGTAGCTTTGATGAAGGAGAAGAACCAACGGACTTTCCAAGCTTCTTTTTTACCGAATCTGCGTAGGTCTTGTCAGCTGCTCTACCACGCTGTATTGACTGATTCTCGGAAAGAGCTGCCGTAGTCGTGAAAACCACGTCAGGGTTAGGTGGTGGTGCATGGCGCTTAGGGGTTTCCCTTGTGTTTGCTCTGCCGTGCGAGCAACTGTGGCTGCTTTCTTTTTATAACACCCTCCATAGGAAGCAGGGTGTGGGCCACCGCAGTTAGCGCATTTAGGTTGCGCTCTCGAAGTGCATTCTTTGAGCGAGTGGGGGCCAGCACACACTTTGCAGCGCACGGGGCGTTACAGTGTCTTGACATGTGGCCATGCCTCTGACATTTATAGCACTGAGTTGCTGCTCCGACGTATTCAGTTACAGGGTAACTACAGAACCCCAGCGTTACTCGTTTTGGTAGCGGCGCATCTTTTGCGAATTCCAATATAACTGTGCGACGGCGTACCGCTTTTATCTTTCCACCATCCTCAGGAGTGTAGGTGATTAGCCTCCTTGCTGAGAGGACACCTTGGTCGCGTAGATATTCCTGCAGATCTTCGTCTGTGTAGGTGACAGGTACATCTTGTATTTTGCCATAGCTTGCCATGTAAGAGTATGGGACTCTGGCCTCTACAGCCACTCGAGCCAGCTTAGTTACCGTGAGCAGACGGTTGGCGGCGGGCAGCGTCGATACTGTAACCATCAGGCTCCCATCCTTGTGAATGCGATGGCTGAGGACTTTTTCTTGAGCCGATGCTACAACCGCCGAAGCCACAATGTTGGGGTTGGCTTTCCATAGGCTTCCTCCTTCCTCAGTGGGCCTGAAAACTACAGGAACACCGGTAGCTCTCTTTTTCTTGTACGATACAACTGTAAATGATGCTTGGTCCATGTCCTCTGGATGGTCGGTCACAGGCTCGTTGCTGGCTTGGTCGTCGCGCAGTCTCTTGTTTGGCAGGGCCTGGTCTGTAGCCGCAACTACAGGGGCCGCTGGACCTGCCGCTGGCGCTGCTGCCATCAGTGCAGCAAGGAGTTCAGCTGGCGGTGATGTTCCGTGTCGGCGTTGATACGGCGCACAGCGCCGAGGAGGTCACTTGACGTGCTGTTGCCGGCGGCCAGGGACCCCCAGGTCGTCGCACGTCGAGGACACACGCCAAAAAGACTTAAAAACCTCTGAAGTGAGAAAATAAAGCCGAAAATTACGGACCGGTGTCAGACAGCCGGCCCACTAATCGCCGTCTTCTTCTTCTCCAGGGTATTTCAGCTCTAACACTGCACATAGCGAGGTGCATGGAGGTGAATTCTTTTATCACCTTTATTACATCAGGACTTAAGTACACTGCCCCGAGAACTACAGCGATGCCACCGCACTTGATCTACGTGAAGCACACTTCACCTACTCAACTTAGTGTTGTTAGTATTTCTTTCTCGTTGCCGATTGGAACGGTGGTTTTACTGGTTGTATAACACCCTACACTATAAAATTCCGACTACCGCAATATGATGAACTGATTTATTCTTAAAGACAACACATTAGAATTCATGAAATGGTACATGGCCATCCTTCCACGTTTCAGACATGGGGATTATGCCACTCCTCTTTAGAACTGAATCCACAAATTTGTCTCTGCTCTTCACATCGTGAGAATCGTCGATAAGGATTGTAACGAAGACCTTTTCTGTGGAATCTCCTGCCGCATTCCTTGTTTCTTCGAAATCCGTTTTCAATTTCAACTTGGTGTGTGGTTTCATATTGTTACGAAGACGACGACGCTAGCAGTGGCGCGGGATGGAGCGCTCGCTCTAGGCCAGCGGTCGTTAAAATCATAACTGTGCCGTCATTAATTGCGCCTCCTTTTTGGCGGGCCGCGACGTAACCTTTGGGGCAGGTGCTGGGTTTCATGACCATCCTGGCCCTGGAGCTTCGGTGTCCTACGTCAGCCGTGGTCGATGGACGTGAGTTCTTGGCCTGGATGGCCCTGCTGTGCCCCAGCATTTCAGATCTGACCTGACCGCGCCGCTCCGACGCGCCCGATTCCCTTCCCGACCACATGAAACGACGAACTTAGCGGGCGCAATGACCAGACCTTCCTACCCCACCTACCCGAGACGCCACCCACCTGCGAGGATACGGCCACCCTGCCCATGACGTTCGCCGCGTCCAATGGCTTTAGCCGTCACGTGCGGCCCGGGCCTTTCATAAACCAGGAATTATTCCCCCATTTCCTTCATGGTAGTGGCCAGCCCCTCATCTCTTTCTCCTTCCTGTTAAACCTACCCCTGAAGCTGAAGCGCCGTCCAGAAACTATGGAAACCCCTTCTAATCCGGATCTCCTTTCCGGACATTTGCACTTGCAAACCCCAACAACGCAACGATGAGCGCCTGGCGACGCTTTGTGACGAGGAAATTGACCCGACATCTGCAAGCCCTTTCTGGATTCATGACAGTTAACTCTACAAAACGAAATACTCGTCTGGAGGCGCGCGCTTCTTCTTCGTTGTGCCGGCGTCTCTGTATTCCTCTGTTCTAACGCCATGCATGTTGACTCCACGGCTGGCCACTTGGGGTTTGCTAGGACCCTTAACCGCAGTAATTAACGTTTTTACTGGCCAAAGTTGCGTTGCATGATCCAGCGTTATGTGGTCACCTGCATGGAGTGTCACCGGTTAAAGCTTCCCGCAACTTCTCTGCCGGGACGCTTGCATCTGTGACACGTCCAAGCACACCACACCAACAAGTGCGTCTTGACCTACCAGGCTCCTTTGCACGTTCGTCGAAATCCAACCGATGGATCTTCTTGTGGGGACCTCCGGTAGATCCGGAAACTCTTGAACGCGTAATACCCAGCGGGCCAAACGTCAGCAGGATTCACGCAGATCCACAAGCCAGCACAGAGAACGATGGTCTGTGACTACTGTAAAAAACCATGCATAATGGTACGAACGAAATCCTTGTACGCCAAAACGATGGCGCGCGCTCTAATCCAGCGGCCATAAAATCATATCGCTGCCATCGTTCATCGCCGCCTCAACTTTCGGGTGGCCACTACGTAACAATATGTTTTCCTCTCAGAAACTAGCAGGTGATTACATTGGTGTGTGCACATGAGAAGTCATTGTTAAGATTCATGAGGTAGAGTCACTGTTGGGAACGCATTTGATAGTATCTCGTGGTTTGGCACTCCTACACACGTGATCTCCGACGTGAGCCCAGTTTATCAAAAGCTGCACGGTACTAGAAACAGTTTTGCATAAAGTGCTTTGTGAGGTAAGCATCGGCACCGAAAGCAGGCGGATCTCTTTGCACACAGCGTAACCCAACTACGCGCATGTTTTCGGGCCTCGCTTTCTGTTTCAGGGCTGTTTCGCGACCGTGCTGCTGTCAGGCGCCATCGGACAATTGTTGAATGGGCATCGTCCTGTTCGCTGAGTCGCGGCGGTCGGCGACTGCACCTCGGCCTTTTCTGTCTCTTAGCTTGTCTTCTACAGATAGTGCTCGCTCGCGAGTCCCAATGTTATCATTTTCTTCTTCGACAGAGTAATTATGTTTTAACCTTTCTTTGCTCCAGCTGCCACTAAGTCCCCGCTCAAGTGCGCTCGCAATGTGGACGGATACCCCCTTGGAATCCGGTTGAGGTCGCTAAATAATGCTTCGCAATAAATCACGTTAATGACACTGAAAATTATTTTTTCGTGAATTTATATTTGATCACTTAACGAGAAACACAAAAAAGTTAGGAGTTGTAATTTTGACAGAATCACTAATGTAATATCGCTGAAACTTCTCGGTTATGAACATAACGAATTTTGAACATACAGCTGCTTTTGGTTATAGCAGCAAATATATCCTGTGAACCCCGCATAAATATCTTTGAGATTTTAGGGACGACCTAATGTGTAGTGTAATCTGCAATCATAGAAACCTCCTATACAGAAAAATTTTCGAGTGATATTTTAACATTGTTACAGGGTAATATATTTTGCTTTCCAAAAAGAAAAATTTGATATATATTTATTCTCTCCTTTTCAATTTTTTTCTTTGCTGAGGTGCCAGCGGAGACGTTTCAGACTTCAGCTTACGCTCCGCAGGCACCATTTCTGTAAACGTAGAAGTAAAACTAAATGATTAACATATACGCGTTGCTGTCCCTGTTTGTATTTTCTATGTCGTTCCTCTTGCTTCGTGATCATGCACGAAGCCGTCCAGATGTTTTCATTGCTCATGACTGCTGACTGCTCACTTTTGCTCATGACTGCACCTCTCACAGAACATAGTGCCGAAACTATACCTTAACATTTTGATCTTGCATCGAGCATAAATTTTTACAATAACGGCTATATTATTTTGTATTTTCTTTCAGATTTGCTTGATGGCTGGTGCCTGGAGTAGACGCTGCATTATAGCAGATTCACAGCGATCCCAGACTCTGCGATAGTAAAGCAGTCTTAAAAAAAAAGCAGCGAACAGTTTACAGCAGCACAAGCAAATGAAAATAGCATAAAAAACGAGAAGACTGGTATGCTAAAAGCAAAAGTTATAACTCGCTGGCGCATAAAATGCATTCACCGTCTAGCAGCCGAATGAGCTGGAACAGTCGGCCACAAAGGCACCCTTCGACCGGCGAAAAGCTGCTATGAGAAGCATTATGCCACTAATCGTGTATAGTTTACGCCCAGTGCTTCGAAGCAATAATTGCTTGTTTTGTCTTTGTATTATGTTCATAAGGTGGTCTTATTTGTAACGGTTAGAAGCGGTACATGTGGCCGGTTGAAAACCAATAAAGAAGCTGGTTAATTATTTCAGTTTTTGTTACTGGCGGGCAGCGGCTACGGCAAGCCGATACTTGTATATATTACTTAAGCCCGTAAATAGACGGCAACGATATGAAATTACGCATACGTTCTTATAGCTACTCTTACAACACACATTCAACAGGCCTTGAAGCACGCAGTAAATGCTTATGCACTTTCTCAACTGCCAGTCGCTTCTGCTCCACGAAGCTCTTTTTTCTTATGCAGAAGAGTCTATCCATCTCGGCACGGACAGTGGCAGTCCTTTCGCTGACCTTAAACGGTGATTAGTGCTTTAAAAAATATCGAGTAACATTGCAGTCGAGGTCGCCTAGCACACTTCTTGTGTGCTGCTTTGCTGCAGTTTGTCTCCCGGTTATTCTCTAAGAAGTTAGTGCTTTCAGTTTGCACGCTGTACGCGTTTGTTGCAAGCGGCTTGCCGGGTGCAAACGCAGGAACTAACGGCGGGTTTTTGGGACTAAGGTTGTGTTTGCTCGGTGACGCAAGGCTCAAGAGTGGACAGGACGAACGAGAAATGAACGCGGACGAGGCGCTTGCTCAACTATAGTTTAATGCACTAGCTCGCCTTTTATAGCAAAGTTCGCGGAAAAGAGCAAGTAGGCACACAAACAAAACACACGCATGGCTCTGTGACGATAGCCGGGTTGATATCAATTCACACGCTGGGCCGAATATACAAGTTCTTACTCTGTCAACGACATAGAGGGGGTGCCGACACATGCCTCACCATTTTGTTTTAAATATGAAATCTTCAACGATTTTTCTGGTGTCCTTTTGGTTATGCTTACTAACTAAACGTGCATCGGAAAACTTAGGAGTAGACTCTTTGCACCCTCTGAGGTGCGCAGCAAGGTGGCCTATTATGGCTACTTTTCGCGCATCGTTGCGATGCTCAAGCAAGCGTTCATTAAACATCTTCCAATTTGGCTGACATAATCTTTGCAGCATGACAATGGAATACTGTACACCACCCCTACCTCATACGGTACAAAGGTTCACGGTGTTTTGTGGGGCCGCGCTTAGATGATGTCTCTTCGGAATTTACATTCTCGCACAGTCTACCGAGCTTCACAGGTGCAGACAACAGAACTTCCACGCAATTCTGCTTGCAGTCTTCCTCAGGTTGTGGCTAACACTATGCATGTATGGAAGGACGACTGTCTTCTTATTGTTGGTGCCTCGTAGGTCGGTCTCTCTTCCCTGACGCTTCTTTACCATACTACAGGTTACGGCGGACAACAATTGTTCTTTGTATCCGGCCGCTACAAGGCGCAAGACTTGAATGTCAAAACTCTAGGATTGAAGGTGATGGCATGAATTCTGAATAGCATTTCTTAAGTACAGGCAGATTATGCCCATTTTCAGTACTTTGGAATAAGCAGCGTGATTAGGGAAGAGGGGTTTTAGGCAGTGGGCTCATAGAACCAGCATATATGATGCGTTGAGAAACCAAGGATGAGGTCTAGGAAGCGTATGCTATATATTTCAGTTGCTTCAAATGTTAAAACTAGAGGTTGAAGGCACTCTTTAAACGCAGAAACTAAGCCGCAGTGGAAGCAGAACACTCATTGGGATGATCCAGCAAGACCAATTAATCTTCAACGAACCTAAAAATTCTTGCGATTCCCAAACCCACCAGGCTGATGGAAAGCGTTTCGTTGCAAAAAGAAATATAGATATGGCTCAAAACTCCTGCTAGTCGCGAGCCAATGCACACACCTCGTTTCTATAAATAGACGGAGCCCCCCCTCCCACTAGGTGTCAGTAGAGGTCAGATACAGCGATATGTTTTAAAAAGTTTTCAAACGGGATGCCAGTTTCTCAATTGTCAATGGCATCTTCTACACAAGCTACTAGTCTTTTGTGCAGAAGGGAGTAATAGAGATCCTCAAAGTCCATTGAGATGCCATGAAAGGCTTTTTTACAGTGGTCCTTTAAACTTGTGACCAGTTGGTTACAGCTGTTAATGAAATAAGGGTCGTCAATAGGCAAAACTTTCAGCATTGACTGTAAGAAGCATGCTAACGACTTTTGCCAGGAACCATTCTCAGAAACGATGACCCTGAAGGGAAACCCTGATATACGGGTTTTTGCGGAGAACACGTTCGAGCTAAGCTTTTCAAGGGACTCAATACGGCGGTCAGGGCGTACAGCTCTTAAATTTCTGCACAGGCTTAGGGCCTCCTTCTTAGCCAAAGGCAAGGAAACGCGCTTCCGGAAGCAGGTGGCATTTATGGCATCCAGTACCTCGACATCAGAGTCACCTCGTGACAGCACACAGAAGCCCCCTCTTTAACTGAAGGGACTAACGATAACGAGGGGCGTCGAAGGTAAACTACAGTGTCATTGAATGCCTAGCGCTTAGCGCGCCTTGTCCGCGTTCGTTTCTCCTTCGTCCTGTCCACTCTTGAGCCTTGTGTCATCGTGTCATGCAGCAACTCACGAAACAGCCGATATCTTCCGAACTGTTGGCTCCGTCCCTAGGCTGCACTTTTTAGATTATAGGCAGTAAAAAACTACCACTTGGGCGCACGGCTGCTCACCCGAAAGACGCGAGTTCGATCCCGGCCGCGGTGGTCGAATTTCGATATAGGCGGGAATATAGAGGACAGTGTACTGTGCGATGTCAGTGCGCGTTAAAGTGCCTCAGGCTGTACAAATTTCTAGAGCCCTTCATAACGACGTCCCTCATAGCCTGACTCTCTTTGGGACGTTAAATCTCCGGAAACCATAACCCATAAAACTACCTTTTCATCATTCACGCCTTTCTGATCGTAGCAATCCGCTTGCCTTGGCTGGCAAACCTTTGAAGCGTCTGCTTTTCAGCATGATTAAGTTAGTGCCTGCAGTGTTATTTATACAGAGTTGATTTTACGGTGGTATTAGTCCATGGGCAGGCAATGTTTCCTTGTTTCACGGTAATAGTGCTTTTATAGGAAGCTAACAAATTCATGAAGAATTCCGCAAATGAAAGCGATTCCTAAAACTATTAGAACGTGCGCCTAAAATATATTTCATTTTTGTTCTCCACAGTCACATGGAACAGACATCTGTCATTAACTTTCATTCTGTCAGCATTAGCTGCACCAATTTTTACTGGTTGGTAGAAAAACGAGGCAAATAATGAGTAGCTTCATTGTCCGAACCAGCAAGAGTGTTGAAATCTTCTGCAAACAACTTCATTTAAGACAACTTGACAACGATAACGAAGACAACAGAGAGGCAACACAGAGCGCTGCTTTGTGGTATCGATCAACAAATATTTTTTTCATTTTCAGGAGGTCTCTTTTGACGCCATGTATTATACAGATTCGAAAATGAGGAAAAGAAGCCTTGCTTAACTCTTCAATGAAATATTGACGGTTTGATTTGGTGACTAATAAGCAACAATCAGTTATATCCAAAGGACTTTCGAGCAGTACGGCGATTTGGGAAGGTTGTACATTCATGAAGCATAGAAAAGAACAAAAAAAAAACAGGAAGATTGAGTGTCTTCTCTCCTACGTTCTGTAACTTATCGTTAGTTTTTATTGTGTTCGCTGGATTGGATGAAGGCGAAACGGTTTTCGTTTCGTGGTTTTATGTCATTGCCTTTCTTGAATCTTGGTATTTCTAAAATAGAAGTCTTTTTAGACAAGATGTCTGCTGCTGCAGAATCTCAACAACCATTGAGATTACCGCTTGCATGTGTACACTGACGGCGGAAGAAGCGATCTTCAGCATTTTTCGTATCCTGCATTTCTGATTTGTAGCTTTCCAAAATATCGGCAGAGGTCGATATCACAATTGTTGTCGTCTATTGCGACGCTGCCTTGTGGCGAACGCATTGGCTTTTACAGAGCTGTTTTGTATGAACCTCCAAATGTTATTATATCCTCCTAAGCTACCCTAAAGAATCCAAAAAATTAGATACTTGTACAAATTCAGGCGTCATTTTCTATCTTCGTAAAAAAATCTTAAAAATAAAGGAAGAACATTGTTCCTTCAGTAGCTGCTCTGTTACATAAAAGTCGCTAGCAACAGGCCGGACACACTTACCAATGGGTGCGCTCTCCGAGCATGATAATTCTGGGAGCCATGCTATACCCGCCTCTTCACCCTGACAGTATCTGCACTGTGCTTATGAGACGAAGGGCGTATTCTGCAAGTAATGCACTCATTATATCCATCTCAGTGGCCAATTTTCCTTTACGCAGGCGTGTCCGTGTAAACATTTCTTGCGCTAAGCCCTACTATTGAGAAAGTTGAGCGGTGCTTGGTGGCATAAAACATACGTTCCTTTTAAAGGAAGAATTTTATAATAGGTGCGCGACAATGCTAAGCAGCCTTTAAAACTATATTTCAGAAAGGGGACAGCGTCGCTCACGTAGCACACTCTGAAGCCCCGGGACGTAAGATATGCAAAGCAGAGTCGTAGGGAAGTTTTAAGCTAACACTGAAGTCACACGACAGCTTAGTTAACATATTTGCAATGCCGCTATTGTAGCAATTCACGTCTTTTTGTACATGTATTTTGAATGTCTGCCATTATATTGGGACCTTTCACTAGCCGAGCTGGTTATGGGTGCAATTAAGTTTTGATGTATTGATTTTATAATATAAAACGATGATGATGATCCATTATTCGCCTATATTGAGCTTGTTCGTGCTGAAATTACACACTAAGTAAAAGACAAAATATACGAACCGCATACTTGATGTAATCTAATCAATCTAAGCATTCTAAAAATGCAAATTCCTTGGACAGCAATAGTCATTGTTTCATTGCGCTGCAGTCGCATTGTTTCCGTGCTTTCCCATCTATTCCCAATTCTTTCCAAAATTTCGTTTTTGTGTAGCCATACAGGAATCATGTGAATTCATTATGCAATGATGAAGTGAAATTTTGCAACATTCGATGTCAACCTCGAATTTTAGCACTGATGCAGAGCAAAAGTAGCCGATCATTTGTTTGAAGTCTAAGATTGTCCCGACTCTATTAGTGATTACCTTAGTAAATACCTTAAGGGCAGCACATTGCAAGGTGATCCATATGTGATTTTTCAAATACCTGACATATCTTTTGTTATATATTAAGGGGGCTATAACATCCTTTCAGGCCTCTGGTAAGCTCGAGGACATAAGGCATTGCGCATACTGGGTGACTAATTTTTCTGGCACAATCTCTTCTACGTCTTTAAAGAGATAAGCTGTTACTTGACACTCGCCAGCTGTTTTTCTCTTTTGCATTGCTCCTAAGGCTTTCTTTATTGCCTCTTTTGTTCCTGGCGGGATGTTCCTTTGCAGTGCTTCACTGACTCGCTGATTTATGTCCTAATTATATAAGCTACGGTATAGATTTGTGTTGAACCTTTCAGCTACTTTAATTATCTTATCTATATTGATAATTTTATTCATCTTTTGTCTCTTAAATGGTACCTCTGATTTTTGTCTATGCCTAGTTTTCTTCTCACTGCTTTTAGCCTACCTCCGTTCTTTATAGAATTCTCAATCGTCTTCATATAAGACTTGCTTATGTCGGTTACACTGTGCTTATTGATTAACTTTATGAGTTCTGTCAGTTATACTCTCTGTCGGATTCTATGCTGCAAAGATCGTGATCACTTTGGCTCCTTAGCAGACGTATTCGATGAGATATCCCGTACACATAGCCGTCGAGATGGGACACCTGATGATTTATTGAATGCAGAACTGAGTCGGACGAAAGACGAGCAGAGCTTGCGGTTCTCTTCTCAGTATGTACTTATTTTTGGGCCCCTTTCTTCAATTAGTCAGGAAAAGTAAAGGAATTTTCTTTTAGGCCCCATCAATATGTAGCTTCCTAGTGCTGTGATCTATTTTTAGGATATTAAAAAGAAAGGATGAAAAATGATGCAGTAACCTTTACGCTGGTTGCCTAAAATGTGCTAGAGCATTCCACATGATACTCATGACGCCTGTCAGTATGACCACAATAAGGCAATTTCTTGATGTTTGAGATTTTTTAATTCATCTATACTGCACTCTATCTCTGTACGGCTTGCTTGTAAACGTTCAAAGCCGCCCGCACGCGGCATTTTCATTTACTTTGTGACGCGAGACGCAACGGGATTTATGTCTATTCATCCTCGCTAAGCGCAACTTCCGTATTATTCCAGATTATTCTAGCTGCTTGTGGTTCTTTATCTCGACGGTTCCATGCCAGCTTTAAAGTGAGCGCAGCCAGGAGCTGGGCGTATTCTGTTTTACGACAGCCGAGCACGCTTGTTGCTATCGCCACCACGGAGTCATTTATTTGTCCGTGGGCACAAGCCAGCCGAATAAAAAGTTTCTTTTGGAAGCCTTTTCGCTGTCTTCCTGACTGCCGGACTGCTGCCACCAGTATGTAACAATGCTAAGCCAAACCGAAAGTCGGGTGTGCTTGTGTTCGTTTATGGCGAAAAATAGCGCGAGGGGGATAAGAAGGACGGACAGGACGACGCACG